>OY660872.1:19597500-19760000 GCA_962446985.1 Xyrichtys novacula | reverse complement strand
TGATATCTCAAAGCCCCGCCAGGTCCTGACTCGCCTGTAGACGGAGGCTGACGTGAGTGAAATGTCCTGAGGGAGTGTCCTGAAGACTGCCTGTGTGTAACTGTAGCTCCTGAACACAGGAACAAGACACACAACTCACATGTTCAACTTTTATAGGAGAAAATACCATGATATGTCATGACCTGTCGCTGGACGAGAAACTACACAAAGAGGAGGGCTTACATTCCACAGCGGCTCCACTTCCTGTGTCAGTTTCAGACACATTTCAGCAACCACAAACATCAGCAGATTGAATTAAAGCAATGAATAATCTCCTCCACATGTGCTTCTCTGCTCTCTAATTACTCCCTCAGTCTGCACTATTCTCCAGGATTTTTTTCACCCCTCCCTCCCTCCCCGTCCTGATCCTGTCTCATTCTTCCGCGGTAGAGGCAGAAATTTGGAGAATTCCTTTCAGTGACCACACCAAACTCTCCAGTCACATGCCCTCTTTTTCCTTTCCGTCCTTCTGCTAAATAAGGAATTACTATTTGAGTGGGGAAACAGAGAAAAGGCAAAAGGGGGCGGGTCGTAGAGTGAAATAAGAGGACCTGAAGGCGTATCTCTCTCTCTCACTTGCTCCCTGTTTCTGTTGAATGTGGTGAAGTCATATATCTCAGACAAGGGTGTTTGCTCTATTTATGTTGGCAGTTTTGTACAGTGTACTTTGCACTGCGTTGTAAGAAAGAAGAAGAGGAAGAAAAGGGAAGATACACCTCAAACCCAGACTCACCTGTATTCACCTGAAAGCTACTTAACAAAGTGAGTAAACTCTCCTCCCTCTCATGTTGTTTTCGGTCTTAAATCTCTTCTTGAATTCTCTGATTTTGTATTGGCAGCGTTTACTTGATTTTGTGGCTAACTCTCAGCAGGAAGCATGAGAAGCAAAGTGTAATGTACCACCCTGTGCACCCCACCCTCGCTTCCTTGCAGTTTTCCTCCTCTATACTTATGTTTGATCAGTACAGGGTTTAACACAGAGTTAATGTTCAGTCTTTTTCCACGTGGATTAGATGGCTCCTGAATGACCCGCCCGTCTGTACATTCTTTTGTTATGAAATCCTGTTTCTAATCTACCTTTTCCTCTTGGTGCTCTCTGCACAATGTGAGGCCTTTCAGATTTAGAGGCTCAGCCTCTTACAAATCTGTCATCAGGGACCCGTACTGTCTGCAGTTCATAATCAAATGTCTTTCACTGGTTTGATGTTTTCTTTAACTGCTGGTTGAAGATACGGTTGTTAAACTCAGCATGTGTTTATCACATATGGTGTCATGTTTATGGACCATGGCACTTTAGTTTGTGCAAGAGAGAGATAGCTGTAAGGACTGTGAGGCGATGTGCAGGCTGTTCTCAGTGATAAAGTGGAATAACAAAGTGCTGATTTAGCAGCAGCTCGGACTGTGTATCAGGTATGAACACCGTACTAAGTCATTTGAATTACACATTCAGATCACAGAATAACCACTCAGGCTTATGCTGACTAAATGAATTACAGATAACCCCATAAGTCACGTTTGTATCAAGTTGACTGATATATGTCTCATACAGCGCTGGTGCCACGCCAAAAAAGTTGTGAAACATCTCTAACTGGATGACTGCATGTAACTATGATACATAAGTTGAAGAATTTGGGTGGGAGGTGAGAGTGACGAACATTAAACCAATAAACGGAGCTGCAGTTGAGTAATTCCCTTAACCCTGAAATGGTTTACAGGAGCAGGCCAGTGGGCTGGACAAAGGGAAGAGTTTGCTCAGGTATTAAGGAGAGGCTACAGGTAGAACACAGATGCATGGAGGCTTATTGGGTACTGAGGGATAAAACTTCATCATTTAAAAAGAAGGTAGTCTATTACTATTTCAATTTTGAAAAGTTGGGTCACAAAGCAAAGGGTTTTTTGTACTTTGGTTGAGATAATTTGCTATGACTCCAACAAATGATACAAATACAAATGTACAAATACAAATGTAGTCAATAGCAGGAGTGCTCAGTAAAGCAGGAAATGACAAACGGCATGCAAAACCACATTAGAGACCCTTGAAAGCTAATTTGGTCCATAGGTGACAAGTTCACTCATGAAGGTTCGCTTATTGCAACAAATTTAAATCATGGCCGTCAAATAAAGAATTTTAGATTGAGATTTAGTTGCTGAATTTAAAAAACAAAAGAAATTAATCACATGTTTTGATGCATGTCCATATTACAGATGTAAATCAATGCATCCCTGAGACTCTTTTCTTCTGCAATGTTGCCACCCCTATCAGTTAGCACTTGAGTCAACCCTCTTGATTCAGTTTCAGTGAAAATGAGAGTACTCCAAACAAAAGCTCTGGTGGCGTTTGTGAAATGGTTGCCTGCTGACATCAGTCTAATCAGCTGCTCTTGTATGCTAAGCTTGGAGGTGGGAGCTTAAACTGAAACTACTTTGGGGATATTTTAATTTTGTTTGTCAAAAGTGCATATTACTTTTGACTTGTCAATCGAGTTCTGTGGGAATTTTTTGGCACATGAAATGTGGTGTTCAGAAACACAGTGATGGTTCCATTCATAGCATGAAGCAGGAAATAGGAAGATGCTGCAGCAGCTGAACTACTGTGTGCTGAAAGGGACAAAATTGCTTGTGTTCATAATGAGAAGCTAATTTTGTACCTTAGTCGCATTGGGATTCAGACTAAGAGCTCCAATTTAAACCAAGCACTGATTCACCTTACAGTAAGGTGACCAGATGTCAGACAGTCCCCATACTGGATGACTTGTCCCCGACTAAAGCTGTCCTCGGAAATGTCCCTGATTTAAGCGTTTCATGAATGAGAACAAAAATGTTGTGTGTAGACTAGAATAATGGTTATTACAGTAGCCGCAAGTAGGAAGGAAGCACAAGTAACCATGTTGTGCGCAGTCCTGAACAACAGTTTTATGGGGGGTTATTACAGGGGCATGCGCTGCTACTATGTTGTCTATGATCACGCAGCCCATGGCCCTCCAGCCCCCAGCCCCCAACCCCCAAACCCCCCGCTCCGGACGTCCCCGGGTTTCATTTCAGAAATTTGGTCACCTTACATTACAGACACATTCAATAAGATTCGGAGTTGTGACACAGATAACAGAGGACGAACAACATCAATTTTGTGTCACTGCAGTGAAGATTCGGGTTATTGATTATTGATGAACCTCTTTGACAGATTAGCCAAAGAAACAACATAGAATGATCTTGTTGGCTAATCAATGGGTTATGACTTATTCTTCTACATCATAATTAGAAATAACCTCAGCGACCCCAGCTGCACACAAACTGATGTTTATCTACATCTTGTTTTTCGTGGGAGTTTGTAGCTGTGACTCTATGATTACAAGAAGTTCCCCAGCAACATCTGAGCCACACCCGGTTGATTTCTCAAGTGTGAAGTTTTATGTAATCTTCCTACATACCTGCACAAACTCCAGTTTACGAGCTCATGCCACTGCAGCATACTTTAAAGTGGCTATCCCGGTTGACAGACACATGGCAGACATGATTAAACTGAACACACCAATGTGGATGAACCACATCCAACCCGATCAGTGTTTGACATGTGCAGATCAGAGATTCAGCTCTGGCTTCATCATCCCTCTTTGTTCACTACATGCAGAGAGAAAAGTCCAGATGTTTGCAGCTGTTGGATGTTCTCTGGGCGTGCCAGGACAGCACAGATGGATTATCGTACGATTAAGAAAGAGACTTACAGTGTTTGGATGTTTAGATCCTTACTTCACCCTCGTCACTCGTTTTGGAAATACTGAGCTAACAGGAAGCCATTTCTCTTCCACATTCCCACATAACCACTGCAACCTCAGACAATGAACAGTGTGATCTATGGCAGCGAGGGCTCCAATGTGTGAGCCAGTCAACACAAACACAATTTGTCAAACCATCAACATACATTGCGTAAGACTGTCAATCCTCAGTTTTTGTGAAGGGTGGAAAAGGTGTGCCTCTCTGCCCTGGAGAATCAGAAATACTTTCTGTCTTTCGACTTCAATGCTTAGAAAAATGTAACAGGGGTTGTTACACAGATGTAGGTTTCACACATGGTATTGCCAGACTCTTTAAAATTATGATGACTATGTACAGTTTCCCAAAGTTGGCAAGACATGTGCATACCACACAGTGGTGCACATGGCATGAGACGTAAGAGAAGGAGGATTTTCCTATCAGCTCTAAACATCTCCATATGTTATCTGCCTTCTTGGATTAAAACTTTCTTATGTAACTCCATTATTCAGATCTGGTAAAGCAATAACTGCAGCGTGGCAGTTAGCATAACATCCCGGGCTTTCATGATTTAACAAGCTGTTTGTGTTCTTTTTATTTTTTGCATAAAGGTCGTTCCCATAGTGAGCAGCTGCGTGTTTTTTTGTTTAGAGTCCACATAACTACCTTTGTCAGGGAGGGAGGAAGGAAATGACAGTTCAATGTGCAAACAGGATGCAGGGAGCGGGGCAGTTCTGCTGAAGTCAACAGGAAGCTCAAACAGCATTAATAATTGAGATTCACTATAAAGACCCACAGGGAATGACAGAGCAAATTCTCAATCAAAAATGATAACATTACTGTCTTGTCAGTGGAAACAAAGATTTCCAGTTTGTAATAGTGGTAATGGTTAGTAAATCTAAATCTGCAATTTAAGTTAGCAGAGGCTTTTGTTTAAAGTCATGTAAAAGGTATATAAAATTGGCAGATTATGCTCAAGTTAGATGTGCTCTGCTCTTTATTTTTAATTACTTTTTTATTTATTTCCATTGAAATAAAAAAGATCATTTTTACATCCAGGCAGGTGCATGGCATATATGTTGGATATAAGATTGCAGCCAACAGCCTGTTAGCTTTTCTTTGGCAAGACGACTGCCCATCAGCAGCTTTCCTGTTTTTGTCTTTCAAGGAACCAACGTTTGCTTGCTAGCACTACCAAATCTCATAAACACATTATAGCATCTGTGTTTGACTAATAAATAGAAAGAAAAATGTAAAATTACACCTCAGCTCCTGAAGGTTACTGCTACCTTCTAAGCGATGGTCTGGCAATCATAATAATAACTCTGAAATCATGTTGGCATATGTGTTTTGATTTAATTATTATTATTTTAAATGAAAAAGGGCTTACTGTTTCCCCTCTTTCTTGTCTGTACAGCCTAAGCTAACTCCACATTTGCTCTAGTCAGCAGATGGTTACAACAACACTTAAGCTCTCTAACAGATATATATGCATATAAATTCAGATATATATGTATATATATATATTTTTTTTAATAAGGATTTCAAACCACAGCAGGTACTTTAAAATACGTTTTTTCTTTTCCCAATCTCATGATTTGAACTAAAAAAGTTAAGCCAGACAAAATCATCTCTTAAGTATACCAACCACAGGCTGAGTAATGCAAGGACACCCTGCCGGTGACCTCTCTCTTTGGTTTCCAGAGAAATGATATCAAGCCCAAGAATGACTAATATACATGAATACACAACACACTCACAGCAGTCAGATAGAGAGTGGCTGAAATGGTATTTGCTAAGAGTAGTGATAAGAACAGGAAAAGATATGAAAGTAAATTTTGTAACATTTTTGGACACAGTATTCTCTCTCTTTAACACTAACTCTCCCTCCCAGCAGGATCAGAATGGCAAACAAAGGTCCATCCTACGGTTTCAGCCGCGAGGTGCAGAATAAGATTGATAAGAAATACGACCCGGAGCTGGAAGAAACGCTGGTACAATGGATCAAGGCTCAGTGTGGCCCTAATATTGGCGAGCCTGAGCCCGGCAAGACTGGTTTCCAAACCTGGCTCAAGGATGGATGTGTAAGTTTCGGCTTAGCATGACCACAGCACTGCTCTTTCAAAATGAACCCCATATTTAGTGCTTCTCCTCTGTGTCTGAGTAGGTGCTGTGTGAGCTCATCAACAGCCTAAATAGCAGCACTAAGCCAGTAACCATCAAGCGCTCAGGCATGGCGTTTAAGCAGATGGAGCAGATATCCCTGTTTTTGAAAGCTGCAGAACAGTACGGAGTCGTCAAAACAGACATGTTTCAGACTGTGGACCTGTTTGAAGGTAGGACAACCAGAGCTCATTGTGTTAATAGGACAGAGTCTTTGTTAGCAGTGGCTGACTGTCCACTAAATGTATGTATTTAGTTTGATTAGTATTTGGGAAAGGTTGACTTTTACTTATATTGTGTCAAAAATTTTAAACTCATGTGCCAACATACTGTCTCATATTGTAGACAAAAATATGAAATAATAGGAGACAATGGCAGTAATAATTTGAACAGGGTAGAGTAAGAGAGACTGTTTATGTTAAGAAAATCTGAGATCTAGTTTGTTCATACTGAAAGACTTGAAAGAAACGCATCATCAAAAAAAAGGACAGAAAATACATGAAAAGTATCTCATAGATCTGGAAAATTCTGTGTTGAGAAACAACAAAACGCTATCCTAAATTATCTTGAATTTTTACTTTAAGAGTCCAGACCTGAAATATCTTATCTGTTGTTCTGAAGGTGTCAGTTAAAAAAAATTAAAGAAAGAAAAAACTTTATAAGAAGAAGGCATGTTAAAAACTATCTCTACAAAATCATACTTTGCACCTAAACAAATGGGATGATTGTCTGCAAATTTGATCACATATAAAGAAAAAGGGCGCTTTTCGGGCAAGTCAGGGCGCAAATCTCTGTTCCTAGTAAACTTCAGAGCACATCTCAAGTTGTTGCATGTTTTCAGCTAAAGACCTGGCTGCTGTCCAGAGGACCCTGTCAGCTTTGGGTAGCTTGGCTGTCACAAAACTGGATGGCACTTACAAAGGGGACCCCAACTGGTTCCACAAGTAAGTTATTATTATTATTATTATCATTATTATTATTCTTTTTTATCCTTTTAATGTACAATAGTGTCTCTATGACAAGTCAGTCCGACTACAGGATGTTTCAGTACGCTGACGGATACATGTGTTTGTGCAGAAAAGCCCAGGAGAACAGAAGAGAGTTTACAGAGGAGCAGCTGAAGGAAGGCCAGAGTGTCATTGGTCTGCAAATGGGCACAAACAAAGGAGCATCTCAAGCTGGAATGACAGGATACGGACAACAGCGGCAGATCCTGAACCCCTGAGCATGAGCAGGGCTTAAACCCTTCTCTCTCTCTCTCTCCCTCTGTCTCTCTTTCGCTCTCTTTTTGTGAGGCTGACGGGACAGAGAAACTTTTGCCGCCTGACTGTTTTTTCTGAGATAGAACTGGACCAAAACAGGGACCAACAAATGTGCACATATACAACACACACTTATATAAATAGATACCTGTGACATTTACACAATGGAAACTGTAAATACAGTTTTTTCTTTTTTTAAAAATCATTCCAGTTGTTTTGCATATTTGCTTTCCATGTCTGCCATCTGTAATAACTCCAGATAGATTTCATGTTTGCCACACATCCGGAGATTCCACTTTATATAAGTATCAACTTGCAGAGACTTGTTACTCACTAAGGAGAAGCAGCCCATTGTGTAGCTTTGCGCTCAAGTTCAGCGGTGACAGAACTGCAGCATGTTATTCAATCAGGAGCTGTTCAAAACTCTGCTTTTGGTGCATTCAAGGACCACTCT
The DNA here is from genome assembly GCA_962446985.1 of Xyrichtys novacula. Lineage (NCBI taxonomy): Eukaryota > Metazoa > Chordata > Actinopteri > Labriformes > Labridae > Xyrichtys > Xyrichtys novacula. The sequence continues at coordinate 19,752,332 of OY660872.1, read as the reverse complement.
ATGCCTGGGATTTTAGAGCTGTGAAAATATGTGCAACAAACCCATTCATTATTTAATTTTTTACAGTAATCTTTCTGTTTATCTGGGAATATTTGTCTCATAACTAGCTTTTAACATCCCATGAAATCAGAGTGTCCTTGAATGCATTACCAAAACTGTTTGTTTACACTTCACCAAAATGGAATAAAACAGAGAAAATTGATGTTTTGTTCAATCTGATTAATTATTTTTATCTTTTTTTGTGGCAACCAGTAAAAATAAGCACAAACTTTGATGTTAATAGCAAATGAGTACAGCTGAGTGTAATGTTTTTCTTTATTAGATTAGCCCACTTTATAAGAACGGAAAAAGATATTTGGGTTTTATTTGCTCTTAGTTATCTGATCTTTAATCAGTTGTTGGACCTTGTTTTCAGAGTTTAATATGTCGCCCAGAATGAGAATAATTGTGAAATAAAATTTGATTTTCCTGTGAAGAAGCCTCTCGTGTGATAAATAGATAAACAAAGATACAGCAGTCTTTGTCTATGTCGAACACCAACAATCATACTCAGTCATTTTTCATAACCAGTAGCACCAGTCATTCAGCAAAAGACGTCTACTAATGTACATAGCAACGTAGGATTTTGTGTAGGTAACTATAGATCATGTGTGCACTAAGCCATCATACACAGATAAGCGGATGTTTTATAGTCCGTAAAAAAAGTAAAGGTAGGAGGAGGGAGAGCAATAAGAGGCAGTGATGATGGGTGGAGAGAAAGCCTGGATTTTTCCTGGCCGCGTTTAGCCTGTTTGGATAGAAAGGGAGAGAAAAAGGGGGGACTCAGAGGAGGGCTATTACTGTCTCCTGCCAAACTTTTGTTTGTTCTCTGTTTTTGCTCAAGTACTGACTAATCTGTTCAGCATGAACTGAATCAGAAAAAGGCCACAAATAGAAGAAAAAAAAAGCATGAGAAGGAAAAGAGAAAGAAAACAAAAAAACTTTGGTCAAAGAGATTACAGAAAGAGGTTAAAATGAAACAACAGAAAGAAGTGGTACTCAGAAAAATGTCCAGATAGAGTCAGACACAGCAGATAAAGGTGGCTGAGGTCAAAGGGGTAGAGGTTAATACAGACTAGAGGACTAAACACATCAGGGAGTTTCTCCTAAAAAGGAGAGATCATTATAAAGGCAGCATAGACAAAAGACTTCCTTTTTATTCTTGGACTGCTTTCAGGAAACTGTGTTAGAAGATTTTTACAGAAAGGGATGAACTAGTATGAGAGAGAGTAACAAAAGCTGAATTCCAAACAAGTGAAAACACATAATCTTTCCAAGTGGTAGCATGTTTGTGTTCTCAATTTTTTGCCTAATGTTCTATTTATCGCACAGAGGCAGATGGTGTGTCCTTGAAGAACTGTAAAGCAATTATGAAATGCATTGTTTCACAGGGTTTAAATCAAATGATTATTTTCAATAGAGCCTTGATACCTCTGCTCTGATTTCCTTGACTTGATTATATTGAAGACAGAGATTGTTCTCCTGGGATAGCTGGAAAATTTCCCAGAGATCAAGAAAACAGACTTTTCTTTGCCCTACCTGACCTTTGTACCTTCCTTGCACTAGATTTGAACCCAAGACCATTTCACTCAAAGGCAGCAACTCTAACCACCCTACCACAGGCCTGCCTGCCTGGATTTGAACATGATAACTTAAAGCCAGAAACAGAAGTTGTCCATAATCCCACAGGACTGCTTGACGGTGTTTGCTTTTGAAGGTCTTTTGATGTCCCCATTTAATAATGATAGTTCAAAAGCAACGTTAAACTACAGTGTAAGGATAGCATTTCTTTGCTGGCTCATTATAGAAAACACTTGAATTAAAAACCCAGAAACTTTGCATTGAGAGGCAGCAGTCTTCATCACTACACGCAAGGGATTGCTTGGCAGAGGGTGCTTCTGTTGACCTTTTCATTTCACGTTTAGTTATGGCTATCAAAAAGGGCAACACACCTCTTTATTGTTTAACATTGAAAGTTCTTGTGCTGGATGTAATGTTTTATGCTATGATAGTATTTATTGAGTCAAATATTCTTTGCTGTGAAAGTCTTAACCAATAAAAATGAAAGAAAAAAAAATTCTATTTAAGTCTATGGAGGGCCCCATTCCTTCACTGGGGCCCTGGAAAAAAAAGGTTTTCAATGTGTTCCTTGGTGCTGAGTAATATGCAGATGTACAGCTCATACAGTTACCCGTTGTTAGCTGTTGTTTACAATTGTCAGCTGCTGTTAGCCATTATCAGTTGTTGTTAGCGATACCGGTTGTAAACAACGCATAACACATTATTTTACTCTTACAAACACCATAGCACCGTGTTCACAGTTAGACGTTGGGCAGTAAAACGTATCCCACTTATTTAATTTCACAAAAATAAAACAGAAGTGCTAATAAATAATATGTTACGAGAACTTTCACTGTTACCCTTTACTGTTGGTGCATTGCGCTGCCATCTTAGATAATGACGTTGTCAAGTCGGGGTTGGCAAAGATCGTCCGACTTTCCGAGTCGGAATCCAACTTCAGGGGGGCGTTCCAGATAAATTTCTGTCTAGGAGCTAAGAAATTCTGACTTCCGAGTACAACTGGAATGCAGCATTACATACCTGATAACTGCCCATCAAAATTACATTAAAGGCACTCTTGGAGATAGCTTCATGTTGGTGATGTCCTTGATATCACATCTTACATTGCTGTTAATGAATCAGCTGTGCTATCCAAACTGAGGTTTTAATAATGCGAAAAGGTTTTATTTCTTCAATACTAAAGTTATTCTGACACAAACAGACAGAGTGCTGAGATAAACTTCTAACCGAGCTCAGTACATACCCATGTTTATTCAGAGGGCCCATTCTCATAACATGTTTGCTTTTGTGGTACTGAAAGATATTTTTACTCTGGAACTGTGAGGTTTTACTGTTTGTCACCAGAGTCTACAGCAAACTTGACCACAATCCTGTCAACTCAAATGTTTTGCGTGAGTAGCTCTGATACAGGAATATTTGGTGCCTTCACTGAGAGAGTGGGTCTAAAAAAATAAACATGACCCTGTTTCAAAGATGTATTACTCTCTTATTTCATCACCTCTCATTCCTGAAAAGATAAAAGTTGGTGAGGTGACAGATGTGGTTCGTTTATCATTAATCATGTCAGGAGCTCTGCTGCGCTGCTTCTTTTGTTTACTGACTGAGTAAACAACTTTTAGGATTTATAATTTACTCTCTAACTTTGAGATCTTGTCAGCTATTGTTTATTATACTGTGGTAAAGTGCTGTATGACTGATTAATGTCACCACAGAGGACAGATCAATAATCAATGGATGTGTTTATCAACTGACTCAAAAAATCTATTTTGAAAAAGAGGGGAAAAAGTGAAGGACTGTTGACCATAAATGACATGATGGTTGAGACTGGTTTAAATGAAAGGAAAATATTATTTGTGGCGAACTAACTCAAAGCAAGGAAATTCAGTTCAGCACTGTAGGGAAGTAAACACTGTTACTCTGAGGACAAAGATTACTACTTGAGTGTAAAGGGGAACTGGACAAAACCAGACTTGTAGAGGTTGAGCTCTTAGTTGGAGCTGATCACTCAAAATCAATCTGCAAATGTGGGGGACAGATGTGAACTAATGTGAGCAAACAATACACTATGACCACTCTGTATTTGCTCTAAACATCTCCCAATAATGATTTTAAGGGCCTGTGTCCACATGTGGCATCTTGTTGACCTTGAAGCACCTCTTTCCAATACAAACCAATGCAACTCCTGTTTTCAGCCCCCATTACACTACAAAACAAAAACAACCTTGGGACGGGGCTGGGAAATTACTATAAAGTTTTTTTTTTCTTTTTAACTGGCTGTTTTTGTTGTTTCGGTCACAATACTATCAGTCAAAAAAAAGTCCAACTTTTCAATCAACCTCATGCTTTTCAGTCTCACTTCTCTGTCGCTGCTCCATCACCAACCAGTGAAACTGAAGGTGACATTTCTGATATCAACTTTGTAAACAAAAATTGCAGAGGAAGCTTTAACTTGTTTCTTAAAGGGTGCAGTTTCCAGCTAATATTATGACATAGTTACTGTTTATTTCTTGAACATTTTTTATGATGAAATTACATTGCATACACAACCAGACTTAACAAGTCCACAGAGAAGTGGAAGTGCTGCGGGAAAATTCTTGTAACCTAGTAACAAAACATCAGAGAGGCGCCCTGAAACGGAGATCATGGATGATACTGATGCATTAAATGTCATAAGTGGACACAGGTCCTAAAATATACAGATCCCTGTTTACACCTTTTTTTTTTTTTATCTCAATCCCAAAACTTTGACTGTTCAAATGTTTCTACTGCTGATTATTAGTCACCTACAGTTGAGAGGCTATTTTTACAAATCTTGTCAGGGCTTAGATTAAAAGTGTGGAAACTCTGACCCATCTCTGGTCTTACTGCAGAGGAATGAACCCTACTGCCATACAGGGGCAAAACAGGGGCAAGTATTCGCCTCGAGGATAAAAGAAGTGACCTTATGTCTGACTGCATGCTAAGCTTGACCCTGAAAATGTGAATGAGGAAGCTGATGTAATGCCTCCTACTACAGAAATAGTTACCACCCTGCTGTTGGGCAAGGCCATGGACAGAGCCCTAACCGCTCCAGTGACTACACTGAAGAGATGGCTCCATTTAAAGTCCTTTAAAAGCTATCTAAAAATTAAAGAATTCAGTAAAATGAGCTTTCATTGTGTCTTCAGAGGAGAGCTGTATAATGGAAAAATATATTGGTACAGGAGAAGTGAATTTTTCTACTAAAGGCTGCAACACAACAGACTTACAATGGGCAGGATGTGCAACATTTTGGATCAAGAAATGTCATAGCTTTAGGCCTAAATTATAATCTGTTCGGCTAAACTACAAGAGCCTCACAAGTCCAGTAAGTGAAACGTCCTTTCAGTGTGATTATCAGGTTAGAACTAATACTACACTCAGTGCAGTCAGTCAGGTAGGACACTGGTTAAGGCGTCTGAGTGAGGTAGTGGAAAAAGCAGCAGAGATATGACTGGTGAGAAAATCCTTCCTTGAAGAAATCAGCATGAATATTTTTAGCAAGTTCATCTTCACGACATTTTTACAAAGCCCTCAAGCAACTGTCGTTATTATGACAGAAAACACAAGAAGTCAAACAGCTGGATCGAGAGGAGTTGGGGGAGAATTAATGAGTCAACAATGAACAGTCAATATTGTTCAACTAACCACATGATTATGTCTGTAAACATGATGAATTTTAAGCTCTCTCATGTTCACCTAAATACACAAGCTTTCTCTCTTTTCGGTGCAACTTTCCACCTGCTACAAGATGATACGGTACAATGTTATAATGTCATTTAGCAGATGCTTTTATCCAAAGTGTCGTACATCTGCAGACAATACAGATAATAATTTTGTTCAGTTAGAAAATGAAAATTTTTATGGCATTCAACACATTCTTATGGCAGCCATTTTTCTTTGGTTTCATACAAAGTAGCTGAGATGCTGGTTGCTAATCCCAAAGGTATTTGACAATCTGCAGCATGCTAACCTTTCACAATAGACTGTATATGGGCATAGTCTTAAACACATAACTTACTGGTTTCTAAGGAGAGCTAAGACACCCATATATGATGTTCTTCATACTGGAAGTGTTGACTCAGACTATGTTACTACTAATCTAGAAACTAGGGATTTTTTTAAATGACTAATTTCCTACTTACTAGAAAAGATAAACAGACTTTTCTCACCATAAAAGTAAGAAAACATTCAGGAAAAAAAGCCAAAATTTAGTACAAGTGACTTCACACTGCCAAACACAGACTACAGAGTCTGTGGGTAAACTGTGTAAGATTGGTTAGCTCAGTGTGGCTCAAGTTTACAGAGATAGCACCACCAGCTTTCTGTACTCCTCCCTGGTTGATGTCTAAGTCCATGCCTTTGCTTATACATATTTCTGGACGACACAGCAAACAGACAAGACTATCTTCATTTTTAGATGACAATACTGACCAATTATACAGTGACATAAGATGCCATCTTTCATCTGCGCTTGGTAGCAGAGCATTAAAAAATGGAGATGGTTGTACTACAGCTTAAACACAACATGTGAGTGGCTATTTAGGCCCGGATAACAACCATTCTTTTAATCAACGAGTAATTCTAACACCTACTTGGAAGAGAGAGAATGTTTAAATATTTACTCAGCTAAAACAGGTGCAACCCTTCCAAAAATTAGTAAAGAGGAGATGTTGGGGCCATGGCCTTGCTGTGTAACAAACAGCAACAAAACGCCCATCCGTCAGTCAAATCAACCAATCCCTTAATTACTCCACAGTACGCACAACTCCTAGCCTCAATATGACAAAATTTGTGAGTTATAAGAAAAATAAACTCTGGCACAGTTGTAGCCATTTTAAAAAGCCCCAGACTAATACAGTTTATTCATACCAGCAGTATAAATGTGGACATTTAACTATGCTTTGTAATGGTATTTAGAGCCAGCCTCATGTAGACATGGGGGACCTTATAGCTTAACTGGTCATTAAATAGCTTTTTTGTGTCTGTTTTAAAAATAGACAACAAAAAAAAAAGAAAAAAAAATCGACAAGAAATATTTTAAGCCACCTGAGAGGATACATGCTTTAGAGCTGTTGTGAGTACCTTTTAGTTTGTGTTGGTTTTGGTGCCTCCCATGGACAAAGTGATACCTTTTGAGGCTTGTACACATGAGAGTGGTCTTTTCAGACAAAACCTCATCCTGTTGTTTTTATCAATAACAGGTATCACTAAAGATCCTTACACACCGGGAACAACGCAGATATACGACACAAAATTACAAAATATTCAGAGGCTTATTTTGACGCGCCTGACTATACACATCAAGCGCGATGTGATTTTGCCACTTCCCATGGGGAAAAAAGACACATCCCGGGTGGAAGCGAGAAGACTGACACAACACCAGTTGTTAAAACAAAGATGTTTAGCAAACTGTTAAAGCACACAAACCATCGTCTTATGAGAAATCCGACACTATGACTCTCCACAAGTTGTCCTTCAGGTCGTTATCTTTGTAATATTTGTGTCTTTATCAAAAAGCACTCTGTTCTCCGACAAGTAAACAATCAGCCGGTCGGCCATGTTGTATATACCGGTGAATCTGATGTTGCAACAACACGAAATCTGATTGGTCAGAAGTGGACACACAGTATGCGAAACTTTAGAAAAATCGACTGAGATATGAAAAAATAAATGCTGCAATATCACAGGACGGGAAAACGTTGCTGATGTGAACACTTGTATTGACAGGCTACGGGTTTGAAAAAAAATATTGATGATGATTCTCTATTTTGATTCTTTTAAAAGGCAGGATATTTAAAAAAAACAACAACAACATGGTTTAAATTAAATTGCTAACCAGAGTTCTTTTTTTTGGATGAAATCTGTGAACTTCTCCATGAATTTTTAAATTATATTAACTTTTTAAAAACTTTACTTTGAATTTCTCACAGGGATTTTTTCAACCAGTGTATAAATATTAATATTTGTTGTCAGGTCGTTTGTCTATGAAAAAGTACAAGGGCTAATGTTACTTGGATATTTAAGTTGACACACAGTACAATTTGTTTGCCGCTTCAAAGTTAGCGGAAGACAGAAGTAATTGATTGTTTCACTTATCTGATTCTGGCTGGTTCACAGAAGTCCTGCCAAGCGCGTCAAAGACGAGCACTCAGGTGTTTCTCCTCCGTGAATCCTGAGGTGTTTAATCATGTTGGTCGTTCACCCTCTTTTGCATGATATTACTGTGTTGCTAATGTTGCACTGAGATAAGAGTTCATTCTTCCTGCTGAAGTTAGCCAAACTTTTGACCGTAGCCGCTGCGGGTCGCGATGCTCTGTCTGTCTTCTCTCTTCTAGCTTCATCTCACTCACTTCGGCGGCTTCTTCTTCGTTGGTGTTAAGCGCGTCTTCCTCGTTGGTGTTCGGCGGCTATTTCTTCCGGTCGGCGGACGCCGGCAGAAAATTTAAAATTTGAACAGTTCCGGGAGAATCGGAACGTTAGTCCCGGTCCCCATCGACTCTCGTACCCGACCCTAGATGCAAGGAGGTTTTCCTCAGTCTGCTGTCTGAGAAAGTTAAATCAAAACACACTGATTATCCAACCTGTCTTGTTGCTGATGGTGTTGTTTGATTCTGAGGGTCTTAAAGAGGCATCAGTATCAGTTTGAGTCTGTCTATCAGCCACTTCAAAATTTCTCATGGTGCTTATAACTTCACAGCCACTAAGTATCAAGTGTATGAATAGGATTGATAATTGACAAAAAGTCAAAACTAGTATTTAGAAATATTTTAAGATCACAAATACAAGCTTCCACACTCTAAAAAGGAACATTTTCCACTGAATCCTTCAGTGACTTAAAGCACTTGTTCTTACTGATCTTGCTTCCTTTTGTCTCAATCTTTGCTTGTGTTGTTCTTGAATGTACGTCGCTTTGGATAAAGCATCTGCTAAATGACATAGTAACATTGTAGTGACCCAAACAGTTGTCCAGTATCTAAATGCTCTTTTATACTCTTTTTGTATGAAACTAATAATCTCTTGAAGTGAATGTCTTCCCAGATATAAAGAGTGAATCCATTTTTTATTTGGTTTGTAGATGTGAATGGTTTGTAGGAAATGTCATGAAGAGATGTCAGGCCTGAGGTTAGGAGTGACAGATTTTTTTTTCTAAAGAAACAATACTTGTGAATGATTTGTTAAAATGTACAGAGAGAAAGAGAGAAAAGCTGAAAATAGTTTTGTGGCAACCCTTCTGATAAAACAGGTTTAATGATTGGTCGAAAATAACAAATAAGCCACAGACCAATAATCTCATGCTGTATTTTTCTTTTTTTGTGCTCTGTACACTCTGTATCTCTTCTTTTTACCATCAATTTGAAGGCATAAGATGTCAACAAAAGCTTTGTTAATGCTCCCTTTGTTCATATGCTGCAGATAAGGTCGGTTCAAGGTCTTTAAGTGACGCCACAAAAGGCTGCAGAGAAGAAATGAACACCCCCTGTGGAAGAAAGACAAGGGAGGTAAACAGCAGTCTGACCCTGACCTGAGATCTGCTGAATTAGCTCTACGACATAGACAATTATCAAGAGGTGCAGAGTAGAAATCAATGAGTATTAATGAATCTCGATGACCTGGTGGAGGAGGAGGAGGAGAAAGACCCTCAGGAATTCTGCTGCACAGCTGGAGTGGAGCAGATTGTTTAACCTGAGCCTTTATGCAGATAAAAGGATGCTTTTTGCAGATATACTCACAAATATGGATATAGATGTGATCAACTTTTACTCCAAGCAGAGTTCAACATGACTCACTGGTACAAATACAGCTGATTCTGGACCCCAGAACAGGCTGCAGCAGTATGTGTCATTACCTCTGTGACTGCAGCATTAAGTGATAGGCGGAAAAAAGCTAGGTCACAGGCATATCAAGTGTAAATGTGAGGTAATCTGAGGCAGGATGCAGGTGTTTCCCTCTTTTGACCGCAAGTTAAAGCCCAAATATTGAGATTCCTGAAAAGTGAAACCCTCTATTCAAATACCATACAAGGAGGACAAAGCTGTCCAGGCAGGGTGACGAGTTTAAAGCTCCGATTTCACACATAGATATCACCTTCAATCCTCAAAGCTCGCTCCAGGGTCATGCAGCCTCGATTTAAACCTCGTTCAAAGATTTTAATTTGCTGAAATGTTTGTTTTTGGTTTGACACTTTGTGCTTTTGTTTATCACATAGCTGTGGCCGTCTTGCACCTCTTTGTCTAAGAATAGATGCTGCAGTGGAGCTGCGAAGAGGTTTAAACAGTAAAAAAGATTTTCTACTCTGTCTGTGATCACCAAGAGGCAGACATGTGAGATCATGCATCAGATATTTATTCAGGTATTTGTATCACAAACCTGTAAAATTGAATTTCAGAGAAATAGTTGTGCCTTATTTCATTGGAAAGTGTGTAGTTTCAAAAAAGTCATGACTCATGTGCTTCATGATAAGTGTAGATTTCACTTGAAGTCTTATTTTCAATATAATATAGAATACAAGCTCCATACATCCTTCTAACCTCGCAACTATCAATACATTTTACCCTTCTCTGGCTGACACCTGTAACATCCAAAATAAAGTTGGTGAAATTCCCGATATGTGATGCCAAATAAGTGCCCTAATAAACATAACAAAACGGGCAGATGTTCGTCAGGAGGATTCTGGTTTGCATTTAGTTCTGCTTCTATCATGGCAACTTCTGCATTTCGTTTCCTGTGATATGGTTCAATCTTATGTCGAAACATCATGTGATGAGCTCATTTTACAGAGCACATGGCCCAGGAACAATATGTTCTCACATGGGCTCATGATTTATGTCAATAAAATTTTGTAAAAGCCTTTAAAACAGAAGACAAGTCACGCGACATCCTGATCAAATAAACTGAACCCCATGAGTAAAATTGGACTCGTCTAAAAGGGAAACAAAGACACTTGTTTTTGAGGATGTAAATTGAATTTTTGTTACAACAGAGGACATCAAGTCATAAACTGTGGTTATGTAATTTGTGTGGATACTGATCATATTTTCAAGTATTGAATTGAAACTTAACTTTGCTGTACATGACATAAAGGTCTAATACTCAGATGCATGTTGGAACCATGGCAACATTTGTCATATATGGCAGCGTATAATAGACCCTGACCTCTTCACACATTAAATAACCCACTGATAGGTGCAAACATATGTCTTGTCATGGTTTAGTGTTCTACCCCACTCTCTGCTCATCTAGGATGTTCACATACACCGCCCAGCCTATTAAAGCCAAACTAAATCCAAATTCAAACAGGTCAGAGGAGCGATGAAAAACACAAAGCCGTATGTAGACTCTGTCCGGGTGTGGCTAATTTGCAGGTGACGTGTTTAGATCTGTTAAAGCTTGCTGGAATAGGAGGGTTGTTTTTGTGTTTTCAGACAAAACAGTTAAACATTTATCAAAAGAGACAGAGAGACAGCTTAATAAACACTGGAGGGATACTTAGATCTGGATCAGTGGAAATCAATACATGTACATCATAGATGGAAATTTACTCAGTGAGGACAAAGTTTCTACATGTTTTATTTTCCCACCTGTTCAATGTGCCTCGAAACATTTTCTTTTATCAGGTAACACTGATTTATATAATACGCCAAACTCAGGGGCTGTTGCTCAATCAAAGAGAAGTTGTAAAAAAAACACCAGCTTTATTTTTAACTCGCTTTCCTGCATCAGCAACATGAGCTCACTATTTAAATCCTGCACACCTGAATTTATGCTGTAGCTTTAGGTTATTTGATCTTAAGCCTGACTGGGACACTGCTTTGCATTTAAAGGTCTTCATACTGATAGAGTGTTTAGTCTCTTGGATAGTTTGGATCAGTTCAATTCAATGAAAGCAACATTGAGAGTCTGCTAATGGTTTATTAAATACATATTTAACAAGCGAGAGTTATCACTGTAGCACGCAAGGCTGAGTGTTTAGTAATTATGATCTAACATGAGTCTAAATTGGCTCCGACTGCTGGTGGTGAATTATTACAATGTGAGATAAACATGGTCAAAGTGAATGTGGGAAGGAAATTAAGAATTATAAATGTCACACAGGAGGTGCACAGCAATCTGTTTTCCTGTCTTCAAATTCAGTGAAAGGATGGCTCCCTCTGCTGGTGATTGTATGAAATGGCAGACTGGAATTTCAATAGTTCCAACCATGTCTGACATTAATGCAGTGGTTCTCAAGTCCAATCCTCGATTCCACTGCCCTGCATGTTTTGGATGTTTCCCTGCTCCAACACACCTGATTCAAATGATCAGCTCGTTATCAAGCTCTGAAATGGCTTGATAACGAGCTGATCATTTGAATCAGGTGTGTTGGAGCAGGGAAACATCCAAAACATGCAGGGCAGTGGAATCGAGGATTGGACTTGAGAACCACTGCATTAATGCAACCTGGGCGGTTAATGTTGTTGGAAAAAAGACAACATGAATAAAGCCATAAAGCCAAACAGACTCCCAGTATCCGCCACATAGAAACAAACTCCAACACTATTATTTCCTTGCTTTGTTTTTTTTTATTACTGGAATGCTTTACCTCAATAATGTGACAACGAGCCAAAACAGTGCAAACGCATAACCGCACCAAACACAGACTCCTTCAAACATCATTTCCTCAAGCTTCACGTCTTATATTTACAGCTGGGGTCACTTCTAGACACTCATACGTCCAACTTACTTACCCAACCCAGTACCACACATACTTAACTGTACACAACTGTCCCCATGAACATTTAAGGCACGCACACATACATACACTATTTATATTCATAACACAGCACGCCAATGTGCAGAGCTTAAGACAGCAGTAACGAGAGACTCATCAAAGCCAAGTCAAGAAGAAACAGCTACAGTATAAGCTCACAGACAAATGGTTTCCTTTGCATGACCTGGGATTGTTGTTGTTGAGCATTTAGCGTGACAATATCAGGTAAAGCTGTGTGCTGTAGCTTCAACATGTGGCTACTGTTTAGTTCTAAAAATACTCAGTGACTTCTGCAAGTTGAAATGCCTGGTCCAAATGTGAGAATCGACAACAAAAACAACAAGGAGCGAAATAAAGAGGAGGTGAGAAACAGACTACAGAGGTGCTTCTAGGAGAAAATATTAAAAGCAACAGAAGGGAGAGGGAGAGAGAGCCTGTGCTCCTTTTAGTGTCGGACTTGAAATTTTTTTGGATGTATTAGTGTGAGATAAGACATGAAGAGAAAACGTTGTGTAAACCAAAAATTAAAGCTGGTTCTCATGCGACAGCCACTGTTTATAATACATCATTTCATTTAGACAGTGGAGTAATACTGCCTAAGACGAGTGTGTTTCTTTTTTTTCTCTATAAAAATATGTGAAAGACACAGTCAAGAACTCCTCTAACAGCTAGTTTAGAAAGCTGGCAGTTTAGCGTTACAAAACATTTGAAATGTGAGCTTATCTCTAAGTCACAGCTGATCCACCAGGACCTTAATTCTGTCGTTATCATATAAATACATTTACTGGATGTGTAAGATGCTGTAACATAAGCACCAGTGTTGAATGTGTTCAGAAGAACTACACAGACTACCAGACAAGAAAAAGATTCATCAAGTTATCGTCACTAAGATGTTTGAGTATATGGTTTTGACAGATAGAAGCTGAATACACTTTCTATGCTAAAGCTGATGCTTCAAACATGCATGCAGCGAACAACATCAGATCTGAGCTTTTAGTGATTTGCTGTTTGTAGTCGTGTATGTCACTCAAGAGATGCAGCGCTATTTCATATCAATGACTACAGTATATATCTAAACATTTGCATGTGGTGATCAAGAGTACAAATTTAGCAGAATAAGTGCTTTTTGTTTATCTAAGTACATGAAATATAACACATCGGAGTATTTTGTGTAAACTATTTGCATCACATGATTACGCTTGAAGTAAATCTGTTGAAGAGGGAGAGACATCTTTAAGTGTTGCAAATTATGGTGCTCATCTCTGCAGGAGCCTCTCTGCAGCAGTAGTGTTTCCCAACAACCTTTGTGGCTTGTAGACAATTTCAAGCAGGCAGTAACACATCAAACAAGGTTTTTGCTCCGTAAACGGTTTCAATTTGAAGATTTTAGAAGCCTGACGAGGTAGAAGTGTGCAGAGTTCCACAAGATAAAGATTAGATTAGAAAACAATAATTTGGGGTAACATGATTTTTCCCTTTTGACCTTTACATAATCTCATGACCTCCAATGTGTTGGGAACCACTGCTTACCAGCTTCAAAAATAACATTGTACAATGTTAGGTAATGTTGTGCCTCGTGTGTTACCAGAGAGGCCGACCACTGCAGGGCATTGAGACAACAAAATAAAAAAGACAAAAGCTAACTTTTCATGTAAAGGCTTGGATTATTCTGTTTGTATGCCAGTTACTTCAGTCCAACATGATCTCAGTGTATCTGTCTATGAATCTGAGTAGCTTGACCTTAATAAATGCTTTAGCAACAAAGCCATCACAGTGTCTAGATCCGTAGTGAGGTCTCTCTCCCTCTTTAGCACCTCTCTAAAACCAACCCTCAGCTCATGATTTTGATCCAATGCCCCTCATAGGCCCACTCATATTGAGACTCCCCCACCCCCCACCCCATGAGTGAGCCTTTCCTCCTCCAGAAACCAGGAGCATGTCTCCCCCTGAGGCAGGTGAGACACGCCTCTGGGTGAACTGTGCCGTTCAGCCCGAGCCCTCACACCAGCGATGCCCGTCTCTCCTCCGGCGTCTCCTCCAGTATCTGAAGCAGCAGGTCACTGAGGGGCTTGGCAATGGCGCGGTAGCCCGTGGACGTCAGGTGGAGGAAGTCAAACATGTCCTGTGGGCTGATGGTCCCATCAGAATGGATAAAGTCTCCGCCCACATCCAAAAATTGAGCCTGGCCCAGACGAGGCAGCCAGGAGCACAGGTACCCATTTACTACGGCGTTCTTCTCCCTCAGTGAGTTGGGACGCTCCCCTCGAGGTAACAAACCCTGAGAACCACACAGATTTCATGACTCAGGTCACATGTGCTGAGAGTTTAGTCAAATTTTGGAAAGTTTGTTGGTTGTTGTAAAAAACTTCAGGGCTTCAACTGAATCCATTTGTACAAATTGATGTTGTTTTTTTTATCTTAATAGATAGAACAGCAATGGTCAATATTTATAAATCATCAACTAAGTTTCAAATAAAAAATATCACTGAAAAATTTGGTGAAATTAATATCACCTAAAGCAGTGGTTCTCAAGTCCAGTCCTCGAGGCCCATTGTCTTGCATATTTTGGATGTTTCCCTGCTCCAACACACCTGATTCAAATGATCAGCTCGTTATCAAGCTCTGTAATGGCTTGATAACGAGCTGATCATTTGAATCAGGTGTGTTGAATGCAGGACAGTGGGCCTCGAGGACTGGACTTGAGAACCACTGACCTAGAGGATTACACGTCAAACTTCAAAGACACAACACCTCACTCACTCACTCACCAGGACTATGATCTTTGCCTTAGGGAGTCGGGACGTGATCAGCTGAGCAACAGCAAGGATTCCTCCTGCGACTTGTTCTGCTGTGTGTTCATAATTGTTGGTGCCTATCCATAGCACCACCACCTGGAAAAGAGCACAGACAGGCCCAGTAACAACAGCTCTGTATCCTGTGTCTAAATGGGACAGAGCTGTTGACATAAAGATACAGGTAAGAAAGAGAGCACAGGGAAAGGAGATTGAATGGTCAAAGAAAATATTAGGGTGTAGTTTTCTCCTTGTTATACTCCTTTAAACATGTGCACACCTTCACAAGGATGTGCTGGATTTTTCTCAATCACAGCCTCTACACTGCCAATTGTTCTTATTTACAGGTTGGTAAATGATGATGTTTTATTATGTCCCTTCATGGTCTCAAAAAAATGCACATATTACATCTCTGTCTGTCGCACACAGACTGAACGCTGAGGGGAGAGACAGTGATATCACCTGGTCTGTTTAAGATGTTAATGACTCCTGACCCACCTCAGCTCTTTTCAGGCAGGAACTGGGAATTTACCTGACTGTACCCTTACTGCGTAAAGTCTCCTGTGTCTGATGGGGGGTTAGGAGTGTTTAATGTTGCTGATCACGCCATGATGAAATGTTTTACTATCATATCCAAGATTAAAACCACTGATCCTTTTACGTTGTTCCTCTATAAGTTTTTATTAACTTTCTAATTCTCTCTTTTTGTTTCCCTCTCAGCCTCTGAAATATTTGTCTTTTTAAATCCACCACCGTGTGAGAGTCAGCTGACCTTTTTAAATAAGTCTGGAAGCAGAGACAGATAGGTGAGACGAGTAATCGAACACATACACAACATCAACAGATCAGTGAAATGAAAATACTGGAGAGGAGAGGTGAATAAAAGCCATCTCACCACCTTTTACATTATTTTTATCCAGTTTTGTGCCGCTCTTATGGGTTCAAATCCCAGTCATATAGAATCACATTTCCCATCAGGATTTTCTACTCAGCAGCTCTGTGTCAAGCTTGTCACCCATGTGCCATCAGTCTATTATAGTAAGCTTTTCATGAGATCTTAATAACAGATCTTGTAATATAGTATCAGAACACATTACATCTGTGACAGAACAAATGGAGAGAGCAGTGTTGTGATATAAGGTGCCATTCTGTACCAGGAGCATTATTCGATAGGGCACACTGATGCACTGAAACACACGTATCCTAAATCCTCAAAGACAAATTCACTGTTAGTGCACAAAACATACTGCCTTACTCTTACAGTGAGTTTATCCCTGAAAATGACCTGGTAATATTCATTTATTTGCAAACCAACCACTTAAGCTATCGATTTACACTACAGCTGCATTTTTGCAACCAGGTATTGTGTTTTTGCTCTCCATTCCAGTTGACAGTGTGTCAAATTTTGGTTTGTGTTTGTTGATTTTTCCTGTAATTGGCACAGTGTGCAGATACAATAGTAAATCAAAACAGGTGTAAATGTCATTTGCTTTTTTTTAATACCTTACCAAAGTTCAGGATAATCGTATCATGGCAACTCTACTGTGACAATAGTAATTATATGGACTATAGAATCAACATGCTCCAGCAGAGATTTCTTTTGCACCTGAGATAAATCAAATGAATGAGTTTCCCACACGCTGTCTCATGAGATGTGACTACATTTGTCTGTCTGTGTTACCTTTGGGCGGATGTTCTCCAGCTCTCCATTCTGCAGCCTCCACAGTACGTTACAGGTGGTGTCCCCTCCGATACCAAAGTTAAGCGCGTGAAGAGGAGAGAATAACTCCCTCCAAACCTGAAGAGAGAGGATTGGTCTGCATCTCAGATTACAGATGACTTTGATGTCTTAAATCAAATAACTTATTGATGCTGCAAGAAAAGCATGCCAATACATGAAAGCAACTTAGATTTAAGCAGTAAATTGTCCAGGTGAAGTGGTGTGAGTGTTTTCTCTCACCTCATACTGGTGCATTAGTTGAACCATTGAGTCCCCCACAAAAAGCACATCCGGTTCAGCATCTTTACACTCCTGCACAAATCGTGTGTGCTGTAAAAAGACAGAACCTTATCACATCAAAGCGGGTACAAGATACAATGATTTAAGATTAGAAATACAGCTTAAAAGAAGAAAGTCACATTTCATTCACAGAAAACAATACAACTAATCAGCTTCTTGTAAGCTATTTTAACCTGTGTTAACACCTTTGTGTGTGTGAGATTTTCAACTGTGGGATTACACTCATTAGCCTTTCAAGTAGCAAAAATCCTCCAAGCTCATCGGAGGACGTGACATGTCTGGTGCCCCATCTGATAGAGAGCCTGGAGTAAAGCAGACTGTCACAGTCCTATTAGCCCTGCAGGATTAACCTTTCATAGACCTACGAGGATACGCCACCGCACAAGCTGGATAGAGAGGTGCTCTGAACGAAACATGGCCCTTATGGATCAGTGGCTGAGGTCTATGAAATTGGAATTTATCAACCATTACCAAAGTGAAATAAAAGCTGCAAACACATGCAATTTCAGTGTGTATTTGCTGACCTAGCTGATGCATAGTTAACAGCCCATTGCAGATTAAAGAACAAGGTCATGTTTTTTTATCAAATTGGAGGTAAACAGACATAGTAGCTGAAAACACATTAAGTCTCTGTTATGAACGCGGTTAGAGGTGATACAAATATAGTCAGAGGATGTTGGCCTCTGAAAACTATATGAGCATTAAAGCCTAGCATAAAGGCAGCTTAGGTGATGTATTGATATTTTTGTATAATTCAAAACATTCATTGGCTGCTGTTTTTAAGTGAGGTCATTTAAATGCAATGACTGAGATATATGCCCAAAAATCACATAAGATCTTATTTTCCCCAAATCAGTTGTTTCAATATAACCAACAGCATTAAGTGTTTCTGACTCTGCACTGATTCAAGGTGGAGTTAATGATAATATTAACAGTGCCTTTTGTCAGTGTTGTATTTTTTATTGCAGATGACTGCTGTGCACAAGTAATAATAATAACTGATTTTATATAGCACTGTTAAAAACAAGAGCTTACAAAGCGCTTTAACATGAAGCAAAACAAAGAAGATAAGAACAACATAACAACAACAACAACAAGAGAACACTCGGGGGAAATGACACATTACTGGCAATAAAGAAATAAAATAAAAACTGGTGGAAGACATTAAAGCTTTGATGAATGTCACATGAGCTGAGACATCATTAAAATAAAGACATAATAAGAGCCCATGATACCCAGCAAACACAGGAACACAATCACAAAAAGCTGAGACCAAGAGGACTATTATAAAACATGAATAAGAAGCGTAAAACCTTCACCTGTACTCAACAAGACAAAATGGCCATCCTCAATTACCATTCTGTCGAACATCACTTTTGGAGGACCGAAACTATGGAATAATCTAGCATCTCTAATATTCATATCATTCCTCAACTCCTTTAAAATACAATTAAAATCTTATCTGATCATGTCTTAAACACATCATTATTTGTTATGATCATGTTTCTTTTGTTTTTATGAATACTTATATTGTCTCCATCACTGTTTGATGATTAGTCTGTGTTCTATTTATGGCAATTTGTATCTGTTTGACCTTGCCCTAATAATTGTATATTTATAACCTTTCTATGCTCTTGTTACTTTGTCGTTTGCACCCTATGCTTTCACTGCCCTGACGGGGGTTGAACTTTGTATAAGCCTATCGGCTTCATTCCCTCCTTCCACTGTTTTTAATCTGTGCTAAATAAATAAATAAATAAATACAAACACAAATAAAGATTTTAAAGAAGACAAAATCACAAAACGGGATAAAACTGCTGCAGAGACTTATTATACGCCAAAAATAAATTCTTTATAAGTTTCTTCAACCATGGTGTATATCTATTTCATGGTACTCATCGAGAAAGTTTTGTAAAAAGATAAGTTAAAGTAATGTTAAAAAAAAATTACTAAAAAAGTGAAGGTACTCATGCATAAAGGTGTCAAATTATGGGAGTGAAATAAAAGTCCATATCTAGTATCAAGTATTGTGGAAAATCATAGATAAGCCCAAAAGTAAGAAAAGCACTGAAAAAATACCCTCCAGATGCTTGAAGGAGACTGCCTTCAGCCATCACAGTTATTGTCTCCCATTTCACAGTAAATGAAACAAACCTGTGACATCCACCGTCCATCCCCTTGGACATCCTCCACAGCCTTAGCCACAGCAGCTGGGTTCAATTCATCACCACTCATCCTGCAGGAAACATCCCCGATTATTTGCATGTGGAGACAAAATCATGCAAAACGCAAAGAGATGATGCCTCTCAATAACATCAGACCATAGTGTGGTTTCAGAATGATGCTACAAAAATGGAGGAAAGCATCAGCATCAGCTAGCAGAAACCACTTCTCTGATGCAGCAGCTTATGGTTTCAGCAGCAGCAGCAGGCGGGCTGGCCTAATACGGATGTAGGCTACTTTCGCTTTTATAGGAGGGTGCATATGGATCACAGAGCAGATAACATTAAACCCACTGACTCTCTGTTTATGTCACCTTAGCATGTTTGCTAGTTGGGTAGCAAGCTAACCTGCAAATGTCTGGAGGCTGTCAGAGCTGCATCTTGGATACTTCACGTTTGACACGCCCAACGTCAATACAGATATTTCCAAAAATTACTTTGCTCTGAATATAATTGGAAAAACTACCTGGCAGGGTGTCGGCCGTCACCTCTCGGTTCACTCGACTACAGAATAACACTTTTGCTCTAACTTCACTTCACTTAACTTGCAGGCGGGGAGTCGAAGCGGGGTGATGCTCGCTAGCGACTGTTAGCTGACTGTAGCTAAACGAGACAACAAAAGGTGTGTCAAAAAGGCAAACTGTAGAGACGGTAACAAGAGAAGAGTGAACAAATATTACCATGAACTGAAACCACATAGAGGGCACTGCAGCGAGCGAGGGCGCATGGGGTTTAATGTACCCTGGTATTTGACTGCAGGGTGGCAATCCCATGTCGTCCGCCAGCAAATATGTCCATACCTGCCGACATTTGGGTTATCAAATCCGGGAGAGTTTTGCGGCTCGCACCGGGCAATTTTGGGGTTACCTTGTATGGTGGATATGAGCGAATTATGAGAGTATTTGTAATTAAATTGCTCATTAAAATGGGCATAAGTAGAGCTGCAGACTTTGTATTGTTTTAACAATAAAAAATTGTAAAAAAATAAAAATAAATAATAGCTACGATGTTCATATTTCAAAAACTAAAGACCGACCTTTTTTGTATGGATTTTCGCTGAATTTTGTTTTAATCTTTTGATTACATTATGTATTTTTTTTATTTTATTTTATGCTGTTTTAGTCCTAGAGTAATTATTTTGTGTTTTATTACCTTTTTTCATCCTCTCTCCTTTATTGTTTGATTTCAGACTTTTATCTAATTAACTTTTAACATTTTATCACCTTTATTATATTTTATCATGGTCTTATCATTTTAGTCCTAGATCCAGTGTTTCCTCATCTTTTTTTTTTTTTTTTACTCAAGATAGCGTTTCCTCAGTCATCTGTGGCAAGTTGAAGAGTCCTGGTCTTTTGTGTATGCATCTGTGTGTGTGGGTGCTGTATGTGTTGTGTGGGGTTTGGGACGGTGGGTGGGGTTTTGAATTTGTATTTTTATCTATCTTATTTCATTGTTTTTTCTTTTATATCCTGCTCGAATGGACAGCACTTTGTGCTACATTCAATATATGAAAAGTCCTTTGAAAGTAAAGTTTGTTTGATTGATTGATTGATATGCCTTGAACTTATTTAGTCCACTAATATTAGTGTTAAAGTCCTCATATGTTTCACATGATCTCCCATATGAGGCTCTCTGAACATGTGTGCATGCAATACAGTACTCTTTTATCTGAGGCTGCCCTGAACGCATCACTGCAAGACCATCAACGTAAATATTATATCTTAGGTTTGTTTCCCTTTCATTAAAGAGTTCATTTTGCAACAAACACTGCTTAAATATAGTTTACAGCTAAAACCGACCTGAATCATCCCAAATTGTAAAGGAAAAGTATCAATCCAGTGTCTGTGAGGCTCAGCAGAAACACAGAACAATCTCCGGTTGTCTGGAAACCATGCAACTCTGGACAAATATAGTCATCCCATTCCTGAATGAACGTGGACCATGCTAACTACGGGAGATTCCCAGGAGAAAAATACGGGATGTAGGCGAGAAATAGGTCTGAAATACGAGAGAGTCCCGGAAAAAGCGGGAGTGTTGGCAGGTACGAGTATGTCCCATGAATCTAACCAACGTCAGACCTGAAAGAGCTAAAATATACACGCGTACTGTAAGCATTATTGCTGCCATAGTGTTTAAATTACAGCGTTTGTTCACTAACACTGACTCATACCTTACAGCCCACGCGCAGGGCACAGTACTACCTTTGTAGTGTCCCGCAATGCTTTATGGGTGGGAAAGCGGTTACAGTAAACAGTCATAGTTAAGATTGTTTACCTTTAGATTGCCAAATATAGAGCTTTTTTTAATCATGAAAAGTTTGACTTGTTGACAGTCGTGGAGAAAAAAATATCTTAAGGGTAGAAATGTTATTAAACATCATACAGAGCCGCTGGCATATCTTCAGCCTTGCGTACAGTAAACTCACCACTGACTTTCAATCGTGGCCCATCTTCAATGATCTTCACTCATCTCTGATCCCGGCCCGCTAAATCACCCAAACGCAATGCATCATGGTCGGGTTAGGTCAGAAGCTGCCTTAGTACTGCAGGAAACACGGGTTCAAGTCCTCCTCCTCCTACTCTGATAATATCATTTGTTTAGTAAAAAATACTTTTGTAAACAGCTATTGGTTGATGTATTTTTGGGAGCAATGCTTCAAAATACAATTAAAATAAGTAACACAGAAAAAAACTTAATTGCTTGAATTATGTGGTGCAATCTATTTTTTATTTGGCCTTTTTCTTCTGTTTTAAGCTTGGAAACTTTTCTGCAGTGACGCTATGAAACAACACATCTGCTTTTTCACAGAGATTTCTTATTTAGAGGGTGGCATTCAATTTCTGAAACACAAAGTCTCCTGTTTCAGACAATTAGTCTTTCAAGGGCAGTGAGGATTTTGCAGTTTACTCATACCACACATTACAATTATTTTATGAGTTGGTTAAAAATATTAGGTTTTAAGAGTATAAAGGTTTAATATGATATTTGGAATAGTAACTGAGTACTATTTACATAGTATATTGTATCCTCACAGTAAAGGACTCTAAGGAACACGTGTTATTGTCACTAACTTTAGGTGTACATCATTTTTCAGCTCTGCTCTGTCTTCTTATGCAGGGTCTGTCCTTTATGCATGGCTTTGTTTGAAAAGTATTTGTTAAAGTGTATAAAGTTACCCAGGTATCCAGGTCAAAGCACTGTCTTAGTAATAATAGAGTGAATAGAAAACACTGGTATTTGGACTTTAACATAAATGAAAATGCTGAGATTAGTGTGAAGCACTACCTACTGTTAGCTCTGAGGGACTAATTTTGTAAACTGCATAAATGAATAACTTTTAAACGAACAAAATCAGGATGACAAGAAGGCGTTGAGTTGGAGGAGGTGTGTGTGTTATGTGTGTTCTTCATGTATGTGTATGTGTAAGCCCATGACTTCAGTCCCACCTGTTTGTCCCTGCCGTCTGATAACTGGAGATGACCTTGGAGAGTTCTGATCCAGAAACATAGTTCACAGGAGGAGGGGGGAGGGGAGTGAGGGATCGGGCCGAGCATCTGTCTGCATAATATCCAGGAGTGGAGACATAACAACCTTCCAAGGCCAGTGTTGGGGAGCCAATGAAGATCACAATTGATTTTGGGACATGCAGACTCTGTAATAGAGAGACGGAAAAACAGACAAGAAAGACAGTGTACTCTCAGAACTTGGTTTAACTCTGCAGTTAAACCAAGTTCTCTCTCCTGCAGCTGTTATTGTGCCAAGGACCCTGAGGCTTCACCAGGGAAGACTTAACGTGCCCCTGAAAATGGGTGGAAGAGAAACAAAGTTTACAGTTATTTTTATTTATTTATTTAAGGAATATTTTGTTAATGAATGCATATTTTCAGTTATTTTGTTGCACTTTTATATGGTCCCCTCATGACACTTTTCCTTCCTTTGGACATTGCACAGTTAAAAATTAGAGAAAACTACTTTAATTTGTCACGTTTTGTCTCATTTTGATGAAAAGTACTTTTTCTTGGGTATATTATTTTGGGTAAATATCACTTGGCAATAGTGATGGTGTTACTAATTTAACCGATAGTGTTCAGGGTTAAATCGACTGTCAGGGACAGTGATAATGGCAGGGGCATCCCAGAGGACACCGATGGTTTGTTTTAGTTTTGTTGATGCACGTGAATACCTACAACACTCATTGGGACAGTAAAGACTATTTTATCTTATCTGTTATTGCCATTCAGGGGATGGTGACTTAGCGGTATGTGATTCAGTACAGACGCCACAAGGTGGAACCATTCAGCAGAAAACCTTAGACCAAAGTTTCACTTGACTCTCGAGCTAAAAGCCAGACCTGTATGCTTGTAAGAGCTGAATGAAAACAGTCGAGGTGTTGAGCAGCAGGTATCGGAGGTGAGCTAACAGGTTATGCAAGAAGCGAGAAAGCTAACGCCGCCCATCAGGTGTGTTAGCAGGTTAACTCACTCTGTCAGCACGGAAGCGTAGATTTACACACAAAAAAAGCTCCTTTCCACCTTCAATTTACGGCGACACTTGCCTTCATGAGTCCGTCCAACGAGCGGACGTGAAGGGGATCATTTCACAGGACTTAACTCGTCGGACTCGAGGTTGTTTTAATGTTTTATCCTCCCATGTCTCGGATATGGCTTCTTCTTCTCCTGGGAGGGCTCGTGCTGCCAGGTGAGTTCACAAGACTTCCTGAAGGAGGGAGGACTTGGGACCTGAAAAATGTCGAGAAAAACACTCTTGGATGTGTGTGTTGGATGTGTTTTTCAGACTCAGGGCCTAGCAGACAAACAGGGCGAACTTTGACAGAGTCTGATAACAGTTTATTTAGTTTCACTCAGCATGAAACGACCTCACACAAAGGTTAAAAACTACACGATTATAAAGATACCCAACGGCGTCAAAACATTACTATGTATTTGTGTACTTGATACTTCCACGTGTGACACGAGTGTTGACTACATGGCAGTTAAGGAAATAGATTAAAATGTCAAACTTAATTCTTACAACATAATACCTAACAATTTATACGAGGTTTGTCACCTGTCTGTAGTTGTGTGGGCCTAAAATTGAGGTCCTCAGGTGAATAACAAAGCAGCACAGAATAGACAATTAAACTCTTTTCACATAGCAGAGAGGATTGCTTGCAGGAAGTGATCAGGAGCCAACCCAATATTTCTTATCAAGACGTTGTCTCAGACAATAAACTCTATCAGTCAGGAAAAGAAAAACGAGTTTTAGTTGTCTAAGTTAACAATTGATTCTCTGTTTGCTGGTAAATGTGTAGTATATGTTAATCTTATTTGAGTTCAGACAAGGCGACAGCTTGAACTTCAACACTCTGCAAAGGTATGCCACCAGTGACAGGAGAAGTCCCAAAAACCTTGAAGGCACAGATTTCT
Source organism: Xyrichtys novacula (assembly GCA_962446985.1). Classification (NCBI taxonomy): domain Eukaryota; kingdom Metazoa; phylum Chordata; class Actinopteri; order Labriformes; family Labridae; genus Xyrichtys; species Xyrichtys novacula. The sequence continues at coordinate 19,727,484 of OY660872.1, read as the reverse complement.
TTTTAACAAATGTGTTAGTATTTTATGGGAGAATATTGGTCAGGTTTGTTGAGTCTGGTGTTTTATTAAATTCCAACCCTTCAACAATTAAACTAGTACAATGAACTGTATATGGGTATCAATGCAAAACTCACCCAACTCCTGATGGCATGTGTTTGATTGGTGGGAGGTGGGGAGGGGTTTGGAGGGTAAAACTAAAGCTGAAGTGCTCAATAAGGCAATGACATTTGTGATGTGTAATAATACCCAATAAGTAGGAGTAATTCAGTTTTATGCTTTTTAACTTGAGGGCAAGAATAAATGGTTCAACAGAACGATTTATGACATTTCCCTCAGAAATCCTGATTTACAAGAATAAAGATTAGCCAACAGATTCCAGTGATTACACTGCTGTAGGCTAATATAAAGTTTGATATTCACCATTAACTCCATGTTTTAGTGCAATTGCAACAACTTTGGTCCAAATAGTAAGAAGACACACTGTACAAAGAAACTATTATATTGAAAAGAGCCACGACACACTTTTTCAAAAAGATAGCACCATCATTGTGCTGGGTCGACATCAGATATTGTTGTATGAAACAGCCAGCTTGTTGTGGATATCGAGGAGCTGTTCAGACAGGCAAGCTGGAAACACCTGGCCTGGTGGGCTGGGCTCTGGTGGGGCCTGATTTCATTGTGGAATAGTGGAAAATTACCACCAGGCTACATTAGGCTCCTTTATTTCTTCCTTTTAATCTTGAGGTTGAAGGAGGGAAGTGCTCTGGTGGGTATGAGATTGGAGAGCTACATCTCAAGGCTGAAAGCCAGATAGGCTGTCTAATGGCATCACATTGTAAGGATAACATGGAGCAGGGTTTAATGAGTCACAAAGTTCCCAGGCTTTTTCAATCAGGTGTGAAGAAATGAATCTTCACTTTAACCTGTTTCTCATGTTTTACCCAACTGTTTATATTTGCATAATGTGAAAACAGTATTGAACTTTAAAGCCTAGCAGAGGGTTAACAGCTTTTGAATAATTTAGCTCTCAGTGGAGCATTAAAAACTGTGGGTTTCCAGTGTGTGGCCACAACATTCAATGAAAGTATGAAAAATGTTCGACTTGTATTTAAGCAGTCGGTTATTGTGTGGTGTGTAAATTCTTCTTCCACTTCTGATTACACAGCATTCCTTAATCAGTGCATTCCTGATAAGATAGTTTGTATAGCCACACAAGTTCATACAAGTTTTATGGCACTGATTCAGTTTTATTGCTCAAGCTGTATGAGGAAAACGCTACACAAAGCTGTCTCACCATAACAAACATCTATGATACTGTCTGCTTCACAGGAAAACACTGAACTAATGCAAGAAATTACTTAATCAGGACACAGTTCAATATGATTCATAAATGCCATCTGACTATTTAGTCTGACTTTAAAAAAAGGAAATGAAATCAGACAAATGGAAGAAGATATTTCCTCTACGGCTCTTGCATGAGAATGAATGAGGTTTTCGATGTACTTGGCTGAGGGAACTAACTATTATAATCACAAAACTGTGATTTTACTAAATGGTTTGCAAACGAATGTGAAAAAAGTGAAAACACCTATTTTTATGATACAGTTTTGTTCAACAGGAAAATTTAGAAGTAATTTTTCTTCCATGGTTGATTGTACACATAAAAACAAAGTGAAAAAAATATTTTGCTCCAGTTCATCCTGCTATAATGTGCCAGTCTGTTCCAGTTCTCAGGAATTTAACAAAGAAATCTGTTCTTATTTTGAAAGGGCTGCAGATTTCAGTTCCTATTACTAACCATGATGTGGGTAAATGAATTATTACAGGTTAAAAAGCAGATCACTCCATACTTCTTTAAACAAAAGTGTAAAAATCAAAACTACAAGTACAGAACTGTTTTTCAAGGTATGGAATAAAAATATTTCTTATAGCCTGGCAGCTGAAAGTGATTGGTTCTGCCTGTGCTGCCGAGTGCTCTCATTTCAGAAAAGTTGAGAACTTTTGGTTTGTGTCAATTCTGGCGCCCCCTGTGGACAAAGAAGACTTTTCTTACCTGTAAAAACCACAGTATTGATATTGTCAACCTTGTCACTGATGATCTTGTTTTCTTTTATCTTTAAAAAAGTGAGAGGCGGGTAAAGTAAGATCTGTTTTTTTTACCTGCTCCTTTCCAGTCATGCGCTGTGTTGCAGTTAATGAACGTCTCTTTGTTTGGAAAAGTTTGAAAATGGCTACTAGTGGAACAAATATAAATGAAAGGAAATGAATAGATGGTCATCAGTGTGAATTTCAGTCAATTTAAAAACGTTAAAATCTCCCCACAGGAACTTTAATTCTCAAAGCTCAATCATAAAATGTTTATCAAATACAAATATGAAAGGTATAAATGTAGTTTTTAAAATGTTTTTCTGACCTTTTCATCACCATTCAGTAGTTTTTCAGACAGTGACTTCGCCTTTTTACCATTGCCCATGGTTCAAAAGTTCAAGCATTTCATTGTATCCCTGCCCGTTCAGGATTACAGAACATTCTTAAACTCTCATCTCATCTGAAGTTAATTATTTGTAGGAATGTTTTAATCCTCGGGATGAGTCTGCAGGTCTCCTCATCACTGCAGCTGACTGTGTGATACAGATTCAGCTCAACATACTGCCATACTTAAAATGGTTTCAGTAAACCATGACAGGAAGTTAATCTTTGTGTTATTAATGAGGCATCTCAATGATAACATGACCAAAAACAAATATCCAAACTTGTTTTTCACCTAATAGACTTCCCTTGTGCACACATACAGTCAACAGTCCCTTGTGGGTGTAGCTGCCATTTCATCAGTTGTAGTGTTGTTCACTATGTCACCAAATCATGAAGAAAAGTGGTGAGTTAGTCCTACAACCTAATGCTGTGGCTGGAGACTGTTCAAGGCTTTAAACATGATCACCAGAGATCTGAGGGACGTGCAAATTTGCTCTTTTTTGTCAAGGACGTTCCTGTGTTTGATCAGCCATGATAAGTGCTTTAGAGGCAAAACAGCTCTACTCTTGTCTGATTGGTTATATTACTGGCTTTGAAATGAAAGATAAAGTAAAAAACACAATCACCTGTGCAGTTTGAAATGTAACTTTAATGAAAGCCTTATTTCTGATCTGGTGGTGAAAGTGTTTGAAATAATCTTGATGTATATTCTTGTCTTTATAACAGGGGTGCAACGTGTCAGTGGAATAGTTATTTACACTCCAGGTGAGGTGGAGGCGGTCAACGGGACCAATGTGAAGCTGAAGTGCACCTTCACATCAAGTCACCCAGTGTCACTCCAGTCCGCCACAGTTTCCTGGAACTTTAGGCCCTTAAATTCAGGATCAGATGAGTCTGTGAGTAAAACTGTTTTGAAATTTTTTCAAGTGTTAAATGGAGCGTGTATGCAATGTAATTCAGCATATTTGACTTATCCCAACAGGTGTCACTTTGCCGACTTCAAATGTTGGAGTTGGCTCTATCCCATATATGAACGTTTTCAACTGAGGCAGAGAAAGTTAGGAAATACTGCATTATACTACACTAAAAATGCAGAAGAGAAGTGCTGGGGGTTCCTGTGCTAGCTGTTAATGGTGACACAAACAAATGACATTATTAATACACGACATGAGATTGAAATCTTGTTGCCAATCTTGTTGGGTCCTAGCCCCAGTACTAGCCACCAAACATCTTTTTAATTTTGCCTGATTTCTTTAGCAAAGAGACTAAACAAAACTCACCCTCTCTCTCCCAGCAGCCACTTGTTTGTAGTGAGACCTCGGGCCAGTCCATTACAGACTGCATCGGGGTTACACAGCTCAAGGAGGAACATTTATGATCTTTTCTTCATGGAAATGCAATCAGATCGAGACGCTTAGGCAGAAGAACTTCCTTGTCTGCAGTGCAAAATGAATTATATGGTGATTATTACTTAAAGGAAATGATTAAGAAATTATCATAAATGTTCTTCCTTGAGCTGCGTCACCCTGGCCTGAGGTCTCGCTACAAACAAGCTGCTGCTGGAAGAGAGTAGGTGAGTTGTGTTTAGTCTCTTTGCTGAAGAAATCAGGCAAAGCTAAAAAGATGTTTAGTGGCTGGTACTATGGCTTGGACCCTTTATGTACTGTTGATGAAGTTAGGTGCTGTTCTGAGCATTATTTGTGGTTATAGAGTGGCATTTTGGTGGAGGTTTATGTATGGCTCCTCAGACCGCTGTGTATTGCTATTCTGTGGTCATTACTAAAGTTGGTATAACTAGAAAAGCAAGCGGTCAGCAACATTCATCTCTCGAGGGGGTGTCTTAACTCTGTGTTACGGTGTGTTTGACCCTAACTTAATTTTACGCCAGAATATCCCTTTAAAGGTTTGTTACATGTATAGTGAACACACCCTTACTTGGAATGAGACGAATGATTCAAATGGCCGTAGAGAATGTCCAGTGCTTCATAGGTGTGTGTGTATGTGTGTGTGTGTGTCTTTAACCCAAAGTCCTTCAAATAGCCTTTGTCCAAACAGGCTCTGATTCTGCACCAAGAAGTTGTCACCATGTTAGTTTAAGAAGTAGCTTCTGATTGAGTTGTGTAGTTCAGGGATTTTTGTCATCGTTTGACTTGTGTAGCTGACCCAGCCACAGCAGCAGATTTTTCTCATGCTTGTTCTTTTGCTGGATTGTGTTCGTTCGGACTACAGGTGTTTTACTACCAGGAGGTACCATATCCTCCACAGCAAGGGCGATTCAAAGGCCATGCGGTGTGGTCAGGAGATATTTTAAGACGAGACGCCTCCATCACCCTACATGAGGTGCCGCCGACCTTTAATGGCACCTTTATCTGCCAGGTGCGCAACCGTCCAGATGTGCACGGCAGTAATGGGGAGATCGTCCTCAAAGTCGTCAGCAAAGGTCAGACTGGCAGCACTGCCTGCTTAAGAAACTGAAATGTGAGAATGTAAAAAGCACTTTTATGTCGTTTTTTTGCTTTCAAAAAGAGATGTGTCTGAAGAGTTCAACGAGCTAAATTTTGTACAGGAGAAAATCATCACTAAGCTTATATTTATAAAATATAACCGCACAAAATCTACCATGAGAAATAATGATTGAAGTATTTAATAGACATTGATGAAACGTAATAGTTTGCTCATGATCTATGATGACTTCACAGTAATGTTTGATCTACAGTTAATATGTTTTTCATGTTCAGTTGTCGTCAGCTACCAACCCTATACCACGGTGAGAAGGACATGACAATTGTACTTTGTTTTAGAAAGTTTACAGCAAATCAGTAAAATATGATGAAATGTTGGCATTATGAGAAAGAAGACTTGAAAAAGTACAGATTGATGAAATATTAACATAAACAAGGTTTAACAAGGGTCCTGGAAGAGATCCTTGTGGTTCATCCCATATTTTTGAAACATGTACAACTCCAATTCCAAAACCACAGAGATGCAGAATTTTTGAGAACAAAACAAAGCTGACAATTTGCAAATTATTCAAACCCTATATTGAATTGAGTTGGTGAACAGTTTGTCTTAGCGTCCACAAATACAGGTTAGACTGTACCATGCAGTGGGAGTGGGGGTGGGGTGGGGGGGTAGTTTGGCCCAGTGGTTAAGTTGAATGTTGAGTGTTGCATGTACAGAGGCCAAAGTCCTAGCCGCCCAGGTTTGACTCCAACCTACTGCCCCCCTCTCCCTCATATTCCTGCTCTTATCCACTGTCCTGTCCTCTCTAAAATAAGGCATACAGCCCAAAAACATAGACTGTACCATGCAAGGAGGAAACCATGAATAAACATGACCCAAAAACTCCAGCAACTTCCCTGGATTCATGCCTATTTAGGATGAACTCAAGCAAAGAGGAAAACTTTTCTCTGGTGTGACGAATCACAATTTGACATTCTTTGCGGACACCACATCCTCCACTCTAAAAAGGAGAAGAGACACACTGTTTTCAAAAGCCAGCATCTGTTTTACTGCCTGTAACAAGTAAACTAGTTTCAACATTTGACATGTTGTCTCTGTCCTATTTTTCGTGAGATATAGAGCTTAAATGTTGCAAATCATTAAATTCTGTTTTTAACCATGTACACCGCCACCCAACTGTTTTTGAATTGGTAAAAGAGAAAACAAGGAAGTACACCTGACATGAAATGAAAGGCAGGATATCTGTTCACTGGTAAAAACAAAAGAACTTATTGTTTTTATTTTTATGACTAGATATTTCCTTCCAAATTCCATACAATGCTGCATTCAGATTTCACCCTCTAATTTTGGATCTTTGTTTTTCTAGCCTCCCTCTCTGAGATCAGCATCCTGGCCGCAGCAGTAGGGGGAGCTTGTGTTATAATCCTGATCATCCTGGGTATCTTCGTGGGGGTTAGGTTTTGCAGGAAAAAGAACGTGGACAACGACGTCGAGCTAGACGGACGAGAGCGGGAATGGAAGGACCCGACCGTGTGGTGAGGACTAGACAGCCGGAGCTTCTCTGCTTCTCTTCTTTTTGGGAAGGGTTTGGAGTCTGGTGGCTGTTTGAGTCCACTCTGCTGACAAAGACAAATGAAAGCTACGGTTGACAAGGTTTCTGTTTCTCATCTTTGCTCCTCCACTGTGAACTCCAGAGATTATTGTATTTATTTGCAGTTTTAGAGCTGTAACCTTCCACACGTGCATTTTATTGTAAAAAAAAAAAAGAAAAAAAAGTCAAAATCTTCTTACAGTTTTGTATGTTCTCACCAAAAGCTGTCTTTGATTGCAGATAACTGTGTTTTTTAGAGTTTTTAAGATGTTAAGTAGGAGATGTAAATATGGAGACATTTTTCAGTCTTAAATTCACAGCAGCTGTCATTTCTGCCTTAATGAGGCTCTTTTTCGAACAAAATAATCTCAAGAAAACACAACTGATTTAATCCCTGAAAATGAGCACAAAGAGCACCTCAAACATTCATGATAATGCTGCTGTGAATTGATTGGTATTCTCTGTCACTTTCACTGTGCATTTCACTTTTTTGAAGCTATGGAAGATCAACGCTGATTTACTTTTGCTGGGCAGCACCTCCTCTTTGCTTTGTAGGTAGCAACTGCAGCTCTGCGGTAGATTTCACCTTCGATTGTGAGTGCGGGTAAAAAAGAAAAAAAATCAACAAAGAGCTAAACCTGGATAACCATGAACTGGTGGAGAAATGTTCACAAACTGATATTTTGTCTTGTCTGTTGTTGATAAGATGCATCAGCTCATAAGTTGTCTTGGTTCTGCGGCAGGGTTTGCTTGCAAACGGAGGATTCTTGGTGTAGTATTCAGTAGTCTCTTGTCTTTTGGGGATGGTTGTTGGTTGTTGGTAAGGAAATCCAGCATTGGCCTTGTTGTTTGCTTCCCAGACTTTTCACTTGTCCAGATACACACAAGTTGCCCGTCTCACAGTCTGTGTGTTTTGTTTTTTTTGCGGGGATTGTGTCAGTTTACCTGAGGAGGCCGTTCATCTGACAGTTGTGGCAAAGGCGGTAGAAGCTGATAGTTCAGATGACGAAGAGTCTGAACCCAGCAGTGGAGATGATGAGGAAGAGGACGGGCTTGAAGAGGATGATGACGATGACGACGATGATGATGATGACGACGATGATGATGACGATGATGATGGTGGTGATGATGAGGGTGGTATACTGGACGCTTTTGATTAATTTGGAAATCGCCCTTTAATGATAGCAACAGAGATCTAGCTGTCTGTAACCATTAATGTAATTTATTGTACTTCTCAGACTCGGCACATTGTGTTAACTGAACAGTGTGCCAAGTCTGAGTTTTTCTTGCAGGATTTGATCGACATTGTCTTTTGTTTAAACGTAGAGCCTACATCACCCACAATGCAACTTGGTGGGCGAAAGTTTTGTCAGGAAAAGATGCAAGCCACAGATATCTGCAGTGTAAGCTAGGACCCTTCAACTCAACGCTCATTTTTGTCTGGCCCTCTTTTTCAAACTTGCACTTTTCAGCCACAAACTGACGCTGACTTAGGTGACACCACTTGAGGCAGGTTTTCAGATTTAACGAATTTCCATCTGGAGCCTGAACACAACTTCCTTCCCCGTATGTCTGTGTGTTTCATGAGTGTGGACTAATGAATGGGAGTCTCGTTTTTATACATGACCACTGTAAGTCTGCTTGTTTACGCTTATTTAACAGAATTTGGAGTCAGCTGCTGCTGGAAAGCTATTAGCTGTGAACGATTTTCCAAAACCTCATTAATATTCTTGTGATTGCACGGACTATGGATTTTTCTTAAAAGAAGAGCCGGTTCATATTGGGTCATTGTTTAAAGCACCACACACCAGCAGACACAGTCTCAGGTGCTACATCATTGCTGAAATAAATGTTTTTCTCTTCATTTTCTAAATTCATCAGTGACGGTTTGTGTTCAATACTTGTTAAATTTACAGATTCTTTGATGAAAGTTCACAGCTGTGTTTTATATTTATAAAGTCTACTTTTAGATTTTTTGTGATAATCAATTTTAAGTGTTTACTGCAATGCTTAACATCATACAAGTAATGATTTTGTACATTTTGTAAAATAGGCAGAACTTCTTCCTTTTTTAACTCAAAACCTAGTTTGATGTGTTTATGTATATACCTACAGAACAACTAAAGAGTCAATAAAACATCAGTTTTTTAAATCATTTGGAAGTATCAAGTGTATTTTTTTTATGTAATGTTCTGGGTGTGGGAACGGGTCAGACCTTGAGGTGAACACTTGGAGTGGGTGAGTGTGAAATTCCAGAGATCAGCCACTCCTGTATGTGTCACACACAACGAGTTACACACCCCCTGGCCTTGAGACAGCAGAGCAAAGCCCTCAGTCTATTCATTTGACTGTTTTAAAAAGTGCAAAAGTCAGGTATTTGTATACTGAATCAAAGTGCATCATAAAACAGGGGATTTGTATAACAAATAGGTTGAAATAACTTAGTGGAGAAGGGATTTTCTTTTTTTTTTAAAACTTATTCTAAAATATTTCACCAACGATTTACATCTTAAAAACACAAAGTGCTCCCAGCAATACTTTTATAATACTTTTGAATGCTTTGAATACTGTGATTTGAACATAAATCCTTGGAAACAACAAAAGGCATGGCAGATACAGCTCCCCCTGGTGGTATCACAGATTCATCTTGTGATAGCCCTTAAATAATAGGAACATGCAGTTGGTTTACACACTGCCCATGTTTTATGTTTGCCATCTTTTTAAAGTAGACAAACTGAGGTGTGTGTGGAGCAGTGACTGAGTAAAGTTGAAAAGAGCTTTAACCAGGACATGTTGTAACCTGCCTGAGAAACACAAGCTTTTCGAAAACCACAAGCTTTCCATGCAGGCTCTTTTGCATATAGCAAGCATTGTATATTTTACATTTTACAGAGTGAAAAGGTGTTTAGTCAAACTAGTTTTTCCTCTCTAAGTGTGTTAGATGCTGATATCACATACATAGCCTCGAATGTTCAAAAGGAAGTTTCATAATCTGGTCATCCAAAGGCCAAGTGCAGATCACCACTAAATTTTCTTGTTCTGTTTTCAGAAACTTCTACAGTATAATGACAAAAACAAAGAGGGTCACTCTCAATGTTCAACATGGACTGTATTTTCCTATTTTTGAATGTATTCTGGAATTTGAGTGTATTTATATAGCTCATTTCTCAATCAAAAGTTGCAAAATGCTTTACATCAACAAAATATGACATACAGAAATAAAAAGACATGCTCACTTTTACCACGGTGCAAAATAAAGTCCCTTAAGATCAACAATACAGTGACCATGTACAATAAATCGTATGACAGAGGAAGTTTATTCAGACTGAGGGCCTATAAGTCACTCATATGTCTGTCTATGTGTTTTAGTCACATAGAGTCAATAAAGCACAAAGACAACGGCAGAGAGTACCAAAGGTTTGTTGCTATTCCCTCAAAAAGGACTGTTTGTGAGACTAATGGCTGGAGGGAACAGTAGATTAGTCTGGGTGTATGAGTTTTGTAAGCTATACCGGATCCTGAGACTGTCATGTGTCATGACACTGACCAGGTGACAGACTACCCATGCAGCAGCACTCTGTACTGACTGTAGATGGTTAAGGGCAAAAGTCCAGAGAGACTGGAAAAGAGAATACCAATAATCGATACAGGATGAGACAAGGGCATGTATGAGTGTTTCTGGTTCTGCAGCAGACACTAAATTCATATGTTAAGTTATGATTCTTAAGAAAGTGGCAAGATCTGGTTAGCTACTTATGACTGTCAAATGAAGATACGTGATTTAAGTAAATTGCATTTAAGAGAGGACTGGTGCTCTCCATGATTTCAGAAACATGCTTGTCTTGGGCATCAACTAAAATTCCTGTTTTTCATCATTTAATTGTAGATTATTTTTTGTAGTCCAGCACCTAATGACAATTAGGTTGTTTAGTAGCCAGGATAACTTGAAAATATTGTTAGGTTTAAAGGGTAAAAAAGAGATCCTCAAATAGATACTATGCAATATCAAAAACCCAGGACTGAACCCCATGGTAAAACACAAAACAGATCATCAACTGAAACAGTGACGCAAACCAGCTCAGCACTGTGGTCAGGGCTGCTGCTTTTGAGTAAATTGGTTCTGTGTTCAAACCCTGACAGGGACTTTCTATGTGAGGGAAGACTGAAATGGTTTCTTCAAAGTGCAGTCTGAGCTGTGATTTTGAAGTTCCATAAACCATGTTGACATAAAAAGACAAAAAAAGGCACACACCACCAGACTGGCCTGTGGTATGGTGGACAGGGCTGCATACTAGACTGAGACGGCTCTGGGTTCATATCTAGAAAAAGGACTGTCCTTGTGCGCCAAGAGGGAAATGTTGTTCTCACACAGCAGTATGAGCAACGATTTCATAACGTCACAATGATATAAATTACGATATAAAACAAAAAAGAGCAATGAAACCAGGCAGGCCTGTTTCATGGTGGACATGGGTATTGGTTCGAAACCACATCAGGGACTTACAATGTGGGAGAGAAATGTGATACTTTTCGCACAGGTCAGTTTGGGCTGTGTTTTTAAGATACTATACTATTCTTCAAGAAAATTAATATTACAAAAGGAAGCACAGCCAGGCATTTTTGTAGAGACCAATGGATAGGACTGCTGCTTTTATGTAAAATAGTTCTGGGTTCAAACCCGTATCCAGAACTTGCTATGGGAGATGGACATGCAAAGTACTGCAGTCTGAGCTGTGCTTTTATTGCAATTTTAAAAAATCCTATTAAGACAGGTGTAGTCAGGTAGATCTGTGGCCTGGTAGACAGGGCTTTTGCTTTTGAATGAAATGGTTCTGGGTTCAAATCCAGACCAGGGCTTTGTTATTGAGGAGGAAAGTGTGAAGGATACCTTAATATGCAGTATGAGCTTTGTTTTTGAAATACAACACTAAATGATGGAAAAAAGACAAGCACAGGTAGGCAGGCATCTGGTGTTGAGTTAAGGGCTGCTGCATTTGAGTGTAGTTGTTCTGCATTCTCCATACAGTGTAGGAAATATGATGGTCAAGGCAGAGAAAGTGACCAGCATGAAAAACTCACCAAAATTAAAACCAAAGATCCAAGGATGAGCAATAAAAACTAATTCTAATTTCAAAACTATTTTAGCCTTGCAAAGATGTTGTCAAATAGATGCTTAAATGTTGACCACATGTGACACCCCCTCTCCCTATGGTTCTTTGCAGGAGCTTGATGTTTGGTCTGAAACCTATCCTTTAGGTCCAATCCTCCTAAATGTTTATATTTCAAATACTGTAACTTCTTAAACTTTGGATGAATTTCTCTCTGTAACTTCTTTTGGTGGAGTACACATTCATATTTTTTCACATTATTAGCTCACTTGTAACAGAGAACTTAACAGTGCAGTACAGGTAGTTTTCATCTTAAAGTAATTGTATTGGTGTAACTCATGGACAGACATAGAGAGAAAGGACAGTATTTGTCCTTGTCTCTGCTTTGGAGCAGCTCACACTTTGCTGCAGTGAGAGTAAATGACACCAGTGAGCTCTTAAAGCTGAGTGTGCACCAATCTGGCCCCTTTAAATAATATCATAGGATGCATGCTAATGCAGATCTGAACACACTATACATACCATGAGTGTATGCTGATGTGAGTCCCACTGTCTGTGATCTGTCTCTGTCTGGTTGCAGTCCTGTAGATCTGCAGCACCCTGTCTTTCTGCAGCAAAATGCTCTGGTTTTTTTTCCTTATTGCAGTTTTGGAAGACTTCCCACCACTGCTGCATTGACACCCCAGTGGAGGGGCCTAAAGAGGAGAGCGTTGAGCCTGCAGCCTGTCCACAGCATCTCTCTGTATGAGCACCACACCAGTAAAACACCCTCCGCTCTGCCTCCTGTCACATAACAGCATGCCTTACCTACTTCTATATGTGATCCAGATCAGTGGTCACTGCTGGTGTGTGTGTGTATGTGCGCGCGCGTGTGCGTGTGTAAATCTTCTGGCTAAGTCCTTTCAGGCTCTGCAATCTGTTATTGAAAACGATCTCACACTATTGAATCCCACACAGGGTGAATTAATTCATCAGATAAAAGGAAAGCTGCATAAATTACGCCATGATAATCATTTCCTCTCACACATTAGCTTGACCACGTTTAACTCCAGTATGTAGGACATGACAGAATGCAACATATTTCATAAAATTAAAGCTAGACATGTAGGTCTTGATTATAACACGGAGATGAAAAAAGCAATTTTGGAGGGTCTGCTTATCTTCATATCCAACTCAATGAATAATAGATTACAGTGTTGATACTTGCACAGAAAGGAGAGTAAATGAAATACTTATTTCTGCTCATTTACCTGAAGTTTAATCTGCGAACAAGATAATTTTGCAGCCCTCAAAAGTTGCGAACTTCACCTTTTTTTCTCTCATGCTGTCCCAAAAATTGATAGTCGTCACAGCAAAGAAAAGACGCAAAGAGCTTAAGTCCAACACTGATGCTTCCTGTCCCCTTGTCCTCTGCTGTCTAACTTTACCTCAGCTCAGATGGCATTCTGTCACATGATCTCAGTTGCATCCTTGCGCTCACTCACAGTTCTCTTCCCCCCTGGTATAAAGAGTCTAATTAACCTCTTCCCAACCTATCAATTTCATTACAGCGCGCCATTTTTACCGTAGAGTCCCGGTGTGTCTACAGTAATGGATTTTGACAGGCCTATAGTCTTAAGTGTATGAATGCAGCATCAGTCAGGACGTATATTGACTAATCAAATCTAAAAACTCTGATGGCAGCTCTTCCTGCAGAGAAAAGTGCAGACACATGGCCGTGACGGATGTCTTTGTGTCCTGCAGTGAAAAATGACTGCTCACAAACACACACATGCTGCATTATAGAGGAATGGATGCAGTATGATGCACATGATAGTTTGACCTTCTGGGCGTTGTATGGGACATAGTGACACCCATGAACATCTCATACCACGAAGGATATGTGCTCAGTTAGAGAAAATGGGAAGCACTTTTGCATTGGCAAAACAATGAAGCAATAAAAAAAATAAAGTAGAATAAAGTGGCCGCTGTACTGTACCACCCCCTCTCTGTGTAATCTTCGTGTGATGCTAAGTTTTGATAGCTAAAGGTAACGCTCTCATGAAACAACATCTCCAACTACAAATGGATCATTCTGATTTGGGACCACATGTCCGGGCCGGCCCATGGGGCTGCATTACACAACCTCCTCCCTCTTCAAACCTGCACTGCAGAACTTTTTCTGATCTTCACAAACACTCTGACAAAAAGTGCCTGAGTCTGCATACACGCCCCGAGTCAGGAGATAGGGAAGAGGGAGGAGGATAATAAGGGTGGGAGGGTGGTGTTGATGGAGCAGAGAAAGAGAAAAGGAGGGATATGAGGGGCCAGGTAAGGGAGGGGAGAGAGTTAGAGAGAGAGGGAGGGAGAGAGAGAGAGAGAGAGGTGGCATGCAGCCAGCAGAGAGGACAGGAAAAGTTGTGAGGTAGCTGGAGGGACGGGCAGGAAAGGGGAGTCAGCATCAGAAGGGCTCTACTGAGGAGGAATGAGAACAAGACTCTTTTCCCTTCTGCATCTCTCTATGTCTCTCTGCCTGTCTCCCCCCTCTGTTCTTCTTTTCTCCCCTCTCTAATTGTCTCCCCCGTCCTGGCTGCAATGTGGCTGTCTCTGCAGTGAAAGTGCTAGCTGCTGCTGGATTCTCCTTGAGTGAACCCTGACTGTGCGCAGTGAGCGTTTGCTGCTCTGCCTGCTGTCCTGTCCACACTGACTCAGCTGTGCAGGCAGCTGGCCGGCCTCTTAGAGAACACCGGCTGCAGGGGCAGGTAGGAGATGCGAAACTTGTATTTACCTTAGTTAGGAATCATGTACTCAGCCTCAGCTTTACCTCTTATGTGTTCATGAAAAAGGAAACTGTTTGCATGTGTTGAAACATGCATGCAACACACTATAACCGTCTTAAATGCTGTCTTTTGCTATCCTGCCTGTGCTTTTAATGTGACTAATTGTCCTCGAATTGCAATTGATTAACTTTTTACTTCTTTTCCTCTCCTTCCTCTTCCTCTGCCCTCTGCCTCACCTACAGTGTCAGAGTGCTGAGGGGGCTGGCACCTCCCCCCAGGACCATACAATACTGTAGGTGCATCATTGGGACGTGCCTCCTTCGGGGTTGAAACACCCAGACTGCAGCTTCAGTGTTTAATCCAGGACGAGTTAAAACTAAAGGATATTCTACTATCCAAAGCCCGGGCAGGATCCGGCAGCAGCGTTTGTTTTGGAGCACATCTGGTGGTGGTCATGGAGGTCCAGTGGGTTGGGGTTAAATCCCCAAGGCTGGGCCCTCCGCATGCAGCCAGTGTGATACTCTCTATTCTGCTCGGTAATGTCTATCTCTCACTTTACATTACCTCATCACTGCAGCTAATGCATCACCACCTCACTATGTATATATATTTTTATTTTTTTAAAGTCTATATTGTTTGCATTGAACACCAAAAGCTGGTTTCATCTCAAGTGCGTATGTGCTGTTGTGCAGAGAAATACTGCTGTGGCTTTTCCAAATCTGACATTGACCTTTATCGACTTCCAACTAGTATAGGTGTTTGATGCAAGAGTATGGGTCAGTGCAGTCCTGACGGTTTTTGAGAAAGATGGTCCTTTGTTGACAGGGGAAGTTTGTTGTGATGAAGACTTTTATGAAGTTTGTTTAACCTCTCATACAAAAATCTGATACTGAAATGACCTGAAAACAGAGAATGTGCAAACAAAAGAGAGTTTGTAATTAAGCCTGTGACTGAAAAACGTTGTTGCAGCCAAACAGTTTCATATGCATATTGATCTCTGTTGGTTTGTCTTGGGATTGTGTGTCCACAAAAGGAAATGTCAGCAGAATAAAGTGGCCCCTGCAGTGGAAAAGCTGTGTCAGACTAAGGGCACTCAAAACGAGGCCTTACAGTGGGCTCACAGTGAAACGTGTATCTGCAGTGATAGAGCGGCAGCATCCCCCAGACTTGTGTCCTGTAAACTCACTGTTATCCTTTCTTTTTTAAAGAGCTAAAGCAGCAGGTATCAAGCTGTGATACTGTTTTGGAAAGTAAACTCATACACACAGTTTCAGGTGAGAAGTCTTGATTCTGTTATGACATCTGACAACGCACACAGGTGTAAGAGAGGTACAGTTTCTGAGGCAGGTTAGACTGACAGACAAGTTTGCTGTCCTGCATTTATTCTGCTTCAAGCATTACCTGAAAGTTAACTCTAGGCCTATTGTAAATGGGGTTTTGTGTGTTTGTTAAATTGTGTATGAATATACAATTTACACGATCTGCTGTCTGTGGCTTTATGTGTGGGCGCTGTGAGATTTCAAAAAGGCCTTTAAGTATTATCAGTGAAATAAGATTCCTCCCATGTACAATTTTAAGCTGACTTAACCATAGATTGTTTTGTTCAGCTCCTGCTTGTCCACAGATGTTGTCTTCATTTAGAACAAACAGGAGATATTTTAGCCTCCTCTGCAGGTGGTCAAAGAAAGATGCGCTAGCAGGTGGGAAACATCTCTGTGTCATCTTTTTGTCGTCATCTTCATTTTTCATCATGCGATGCACAAAGAGGCGGTTTGCACATTAAGCAGTGTACTCACTGATCTGTTTTTCTGTAAGTGTGCGCAGTTTTTGGAAACCAGGCTCACATCTAAGCGTGAAAGGGGTTTAAATCTCTGGATTTCAACCATTTCAAGTCGAAGCTGTTCTCATGTAAATCACACGTGACCTATAATACACAAATTCAAATCTTGTCCCTTCACCATTTAGAATCCTTGTCTTAAAACCTTGAGGACAGTGTTTCATGTGATGTCTGTAACTTGTCAGATCACATGACACCTTTTATTTTCTATAGGGCCAGACAGGAGAGCCACCAGGTACTTCGCGCCCCAAGAAAAAACATCAGTTTTCCCCTACCCACCTTCTTAAGTGTTCCTATACATTTTAGGGTCTCCTATTAGTCATTGTCACATAGCGTCTCCACTCATATGGGACATTTGGGTCTAGACTGCATGTCTGATAAGTAGCACTCATTGGCAGTACAGAATGGCATGGAGAGCAAACAAGATATCCAACTCATGTCAAAATGTCCTGTTGACTTTGTTATGAAGGATGTTTCTTTTTGATATCTTAAGTATTGCATCAAAAAAACACCATGAGCCAGACTACGGTGTTTGTTTTCAGGGTATGTTATTTTCATGTGGAGAGCATAAACAGCAGTTGTGAAGACAGAATTGTTCTGAAGTTGACATCTGTAGGCAAGAAACTAGAGCATCGCTGCTCTACTTTTATCTCTGAAACCAAAACTTTAAGCCGCAAAAGAAAACCTTAATTGGCAACAAAGAGAACAGAGACAATGGGTGAAGGGCTACTGACTCAAGGGAAGTGTTATTTGAGTTTTGTCAGAGACACAATATCAAGATTAGAGACTGTGAAATAAGAACATGCGTAGTCATGTAGTTCTTTTGGTTTCCCTCTTATCAGCAGCTTTAATAACAGAGTAGGAATCAGGGAAGTTTGATAGAGAACAACGGCTGCGATTGGGATACACAGAGACAGTGAAAGTGAAGGATGTAAAGAAGAGAAACTATAAATACTAGAACGTTGTTGAATGGAAACGCAGAAGTAACACTGTATGCATGCAGAAAGAGGCAGGAGGGGTGATGCTGTTGCTCTGTCGTCCCCATTTTTGCAAGCTCACTGTGCTGCATTAGACCAGCTGAGGAAAAGATCACACTGAGAGAGTTTGGGAAGTCTGTAGAAGGGCTGGACAGTGAATGAGTAACATTTTATACCCATGAAATACTTTCATTTAATACCTTACACCTTGTCTGCGGTTGTAAGCAACAATATGTCTATATGCTGCAGTGGTGCCTGTCAGACATTGACCTTGACCATAGTGTGAGAATGTGGCGTATACAAAACAGAGCAGCAGAATCATATGGAAGTCAGAGAGGATGCAGGATGTGCTACAGCTGCTCCTGCAACCATTCATCACCCTCATACATGTCAGGTTTTTTTTTCTCTCTCTATAACCTCTGAATGTCTTTAGTACAGCTCTGCAAAGCACCTCATGTGCATGTAGTTTACACCTCACACACTAGATGGAAGCACTGAGCGCAGGCTGTTAATATGATGAAAAACATGACGAGAATACACCTGTAATGTAGTCTGACTGACTGTCTGTATCTGAGTGTACAGTTACAGTCTTCATGAGTCGCACAGCAGCTCACTTCCTCTCCTGTTTTTCACAGTAATGTCACAGCAAGGACTTTTGAGTGTCACTGAGGTTTGACTTGAAAGTGTAGACTGTACTCATTATAAACTGTTCAGAAAACAGAAACATAACTTCAGTGCCAACAGAATAAGAAATACATTTTCAAACGGCTATAGATTTAGCTGGTAATACACACTATGATAACTGTGAATTATCAATATTATAAATCATCATGAGTCTAAAAGATTTGGATAATTATATGATGTTGTGGGACTACTTTTGTACTGTTACTACATTAATTTCACATCACTACAATAATAAAAGACAGTATAAACCATGTGAGGGGATATTTTGATTCTTGTAGTATGGTGTTTTTGTGTGTACCTTCTCTAATTCACATTGTTCACATATAATTGTGAGCACATTAGACATGCTTCACAATGTGAGCATGTATACAAAGTGTTGTGAGTATGAAGAGTTGACTTTGGGCTATTTTTAATAGTTTATATGATACAGCGAAGACTTTCCAGTGTTTTGTGTGTGGAGGGCAAACTGATACCAAAAAACGGAAAAATGCTCAAATTAGACCAAAAATATACTTAGGTGGCCATTGATGTACACTAGTGTGTGTGTTGATGTAACTACAATCACAGAATACACTGAGATATTGTTTTCCACAGTGCAGTGCAGTTCAAAAAGCAACAAAATCAGTACAAATGGTCAATTGTGACATAAGGCTTCTTGCAGCTCACGTGACGAACACCCAGGGCCAACCACGAGGCCTCGGCCCACTCCTTGGTACTTGTTGTACACACCTTGTTGCAGGGCCCTGCTCTGCTAATGCAGTGTGTTTACAAATGAGAAGAAATCAAAGGTAAATAAAATTATTACTCCAGGGTACTGATATCATATAAATACTTTAATATTGTTAAACTAAGTTGGTCTGTCATTTTGGACTCTGAATGCTGATGAATAGTTTGAAATTTTGTTTAAAAAATTGTGTTTACTCTTTTTGAATATCGAGCCACACAAGATTTAAACAGAGAAGTGATGCAACAATAGACACCGCTACTCAAATCATGATGGACAGAGTACTCATCTGTTACCTCTTGCAGTAATAATGAATTGTTGTTTCTGGAAAAAAGCAATAGGCATCATTTTACCTTCCTAATTTCACCAACAAATCTGCAAAAATTGCAAAAAAGCATTGCAAATAAGATGATCAACCAGCTGTTCTTATCGAGATAGATCACCTCCCCCCAGTTACTTTGACACAAATTTCCAGCTGCTCTTTTAGATCCTTAGATTCATGGACCCTTATATCAATATAGTTAAAGCCGAAGGGTGATAAGCTTTGCTCAGTTTAGCCGATCTCAGTATTGAGTCCTGAGATGGGGTAACAAGCAGCTGTTGACTGAAAACAACAAAGTCAAGGCTTCATCACCAGGATTCATCAGGGGGGACCTTACTAAACTTTTTCTATTTTTAATTGACAACAGCTCAAATATTTCCATGATTCGAGATATAAAACAGGATCGAACTGTTGATTGTTGCTTGTATTTAATGGGCATATAAAAGAATGGTATAGCTAGCTTGAGGGGGCTCTAATGTGCCTCTTTTCCGCTGTCTTCTTCAGGCGTGTGGTCCTCTCAGGCCCTAGAGATGAACGTGGGGAAGATTAACCACATGGAGGCGGTGAATGGCAGTACTGTCATGTTACCCTGTGTATACTACAGCTGTATCGGTATCAAGAACCTCTACTTTAGCTGGCAGTTCAACGAGAGCGGCACCATGCAGAAGGTAAGTAAGATCAACATGTAAGACAGAGATTCAGGGTCAGATTTTGGTCAACTTTAAGTGGCAGTTTGATGATTGACAGCTTGCCGATCCACTCAGGTGTGTGATTCAGTGATAGCATCAGAGGACGCGATGCCACATGTGAGTGTATATCGAGAGCGAGTGGAGTTTGTGGGGATGAACGACGAATGCAACATCTCCATCCTGATTTGGAACATCACCTTCGAGGACGGAGGAGAGTACACATGTTTCGGACGTAACCCCAAAGAGAAGGGCAAGAACCACAGCGCTATCTTTACCCTGGTGGTGGTGGATGAGTGTAAGTGTTGATATTGGTAATGTGTATTCCTTGATGTTACTTTACTGTGTAAATGCATAATGTGTAATTAACAAAAAAGGGGCCAAGATTCACCCTAACTGCCCCTTTAAGATCCACTTGTTTCAGAAACTACATTTACCAAACTATTTTCAAACCTGCTCAATCTGAGGACACCCTCTAATA
This sequence comes from Xyrichtys novacula, assembly GCA_962446985.1. Lineage (NCBI taxonomy): Eukaryota > Metazoa > Chordata > Actinopteri > Labriformes > Labridae > Xyrichtys > Xyrichtys novacula. The sequence goes on along the minus strand of OY660872.1, from coordinate 19,707,380 downwards.
TACTGTAGAGGATACATCAGTATCCTCTCAAGATGGAAGCAAAACTGACCAAATTGTTGAACAACTCAAAAAAGAATCTGTCCTGGCACAATCCCCCAACGTTTGTAATTTTGTCCAGCACAGAAAAATTGAATTGAAAATCTTATCAGTATTGGCAAGGTACAATACCGTTAACCATGTCGTATGTGTATTGAGGACAAACTATTTTGTGAGTGGGTCTGATCTTAGAAGATGAGACCAAATCTTATCTCATCTTCACACTGGGTCAAAGGAGTCCACTACACTCAGAAGAGACTAGAGGAACCTGGAAGTTATGATGATAGAAAAAGGCCTGGATGAAAGAGAGTTACTACAAAAGCAGAGGATAAACATAACGTTGTCACCAGTAAGAGAGATCGGCAAAAGACAGCACCAAAAATAAGGGAGGAATTCAACATGACAAGGTTGAAACCCATATCTCTGACAACCGTGAAATGACGTTTGAGAAAGGCTGGTCTGAAGGGTTGTGTATCTGCAAAAAAAAAAAAAAAAAAAACTACTTTGTCCACAGAACAAGAAAAAGAGATATGAGTGGGCAAAAGCTCACAAAATTGGACTTATGATGACTAGAAACAAGTTTGCACTGTTTGGTTCAAAAGGCAGAGTCAATGTCTGCAGACAAACTGGTGAAGGTCTGAAAGCTCCATGTGTTACACCCACAATTCAGCGTGGAGGTGGTAGTCCCATGGTATGGGGATGTTTTGCAGGTGATGGAGTAGGAGATTTGTTTGAAGTAAAGGGTATCATGAAGAAGGAACAGTACCACTCCATCCTCCAGCACCATGCTGTTCCATCTGGACTCAGACTTGTGGCTCATAAGTTTGTTTTGCAGCAAGACAATGACCCTAAGCACTCTGCCAAGCTCTGTCAGGGTTACCTCGACAAAAAAGAAGATGAAGGTGTTCTTCAAAAGATGGTTTGGCCCCTCAGTCTCCAGACCTTTCTCCAATTGAGCTTGTACGGGATGAATTGGATCGATCGGTCAGAAAAACGCGTCCCACGAATCAGCCGTCTCTTTTTAATGAACTTCAGAAAGCTTGGAATGCAATCCCTGGAACATACCTTAGAAAACTTGTGGAACGAATGCCTGGTATATGCCAAGCTGTTGATACAGCCAGAGGAGGTTACTTTAAAGAAAGGAAAGTCTAAGCAACAATAACTCAAATACCTAATAATTATAGTCAAAACGTCTTCTGATAAGTTACTCTTTACACAATAGTCATGTTTATTGTGTTGCAAATTATATATATGAAACTATGATCTTTTTTTGTGCAAATCTAATCTTGCTTCCAAACTTTTGGCCTGTGGTGTACAAAATCATGACTATCACAGATAGTCCTTTTTGCTTTTGTAGGTCCTTTAGAACTATTAGTTACTATCAGTTACAGTCTGTTTCATGACTAGTCAAAATCTCCCCACAGGAGTTTTAAAGCTGCTGCTTAAAACAAACAAGAAAAACAATCTGACCGTCCAACCAAGTACTGCCTATAAAATTTCACAGTGCATTTGATTATTAGATGGCAATGTACAAAGAAAAATTTACACCAGTGCTGGGGAAGTTCCAGCAGAGCCTTTAAAGTTTGAGGAGGGCCACTAGAGACTGGCTCCTTGTGTTCCCTTGTATCTGATATCTGTGCTTTGGTATCAAGGCTGAAGGTTATGGCTGCAGCGTGGGAAAGAACTGATATCTGTTGATCTGTAAGTGTGTAAAGTGTCTTGGGTGCTCCTAACGTTGTGATTCAAATATTAATTCCTCATTTTACTTCCTGTCCTGTGTCTTGTTGATGTCTGCAGTGAGGGTGGTGGACAACACACTGGCCACCATGTTAGCCGCAGCTGTGGGTGGAGCCATTGCACTGTTAATGGGCTTCATGCTGCTCAAGAACTTCACCCTCTTTGTTCTTTCCAAACTTGAAGAGAAAAAGTAAGTTTTTACAGCCACTTGGATGTTTATCAAAAATTCCACTATTTCAAACTGTTTCATGTGAGTATATAGTTTGGTGAGCTGGGATACTGAGCATGCTGTGGTAGATATGAGGTGTCTAACTCTTGTCTTATTCTCCTCTTTTGTCTTTCAACTGCAGTAGGGAGTGCCTTGTAACTTCATCAGGGATTGACAACACAGAAAACGGCCTCTCAGGATCCAAAGCTGATTCAAAACCAACACCAAAAAAGAAATGAGAAAGTGCATTTAAACATAATGGGTACTCACATTTATATATCTTCTTTGCATATATTTGTATATGTCCATTTCTTTGCACACATAGAAAATCACTATTTTCAAATTAGGTCCATCAAAAAAAATCTCTGCCTGGCTGTGGCCTTCAAAAAGATGGATATACACATGCGCTCATAACAGTGCAGATGATACTCAACTGAAAAATGTGAAAATTACATGTGCACAGACTACTTTATACATTCACAAATGTACTACTGAGTGTGATTGCACCTGACAGAGACACTTTAATTTGTCATGTTTATGTTTTGCTCTACTTGTTTTTGAGAATATTTTTAACCACATTGTTTTCCATATATCTCACTTTTTTTAAACCCCACTCCGATTAACATATTTACATAAAACCACTGAAAGAAAAAATGTATGTTTTATTTTTATTTATTTATTTGTTTGTTTTGTTTGTTGTGCTTTAGAGCTAGTGCTTCTTTCAGGTAGCATTGGCACATTTTAGCCTGTTTTGCAGCCATGTTATATCTGTTTCTCTGAGGCCATGGCCAGAGTACATGAAAAAATTAAACTGACTGTTTTTTCATTCAGAGGGTCAACAAGCCCTTTTTTATTTAAGTGCTTGAAACAGGGAATAATGCAATGTAGTTACAGCTGGGCTGAAGACCCCATCACATCAAGTATTTCTAACCAACCCTTCAAAAATATGATCAGAAATTACAAATACAGTTCTGTATTAATAGTCTACTGATCAATTTGGAACTACTTTCCAGGCATACTGGTGATAGCTTCCCGACTGGAAATCCCAATCAAAAGTTAATTGGCAAAAAGGGTTACTGAGAGAATATTGTGGGATTCAGCCCAGCTCTTCATGCTGTATCTTCTCTTTGCTTGATATCAACACAGGTGCCTGTTAGTGCTTCTCTGCTCCTCTGTCAGTGAGGATGACTACATACTGCAGAACACTTTGTAAAACTCAACAGTAATAACTCAACAAGCTTCAGTTCAAATGATAGACAATCCCCTTAAACCGTCCCCCACATCCCCTAGAAAAGGAATGACCCTTCAATAATGCTGCTTTTAAGACAAATAACCAATGCATTTAAAGCATGTGCAACTTGGGTCAGACTTTAGACACAATGCTTGAAATTAGAAGAAACACACTTTTTGGAAAAAAAAAAAAAATCATGTCTTGATATACTAACACAAGTAGTGTCAGCTCGGAGGTCAACTGTAAATCCCATTTTATGCCATGCTAATTTCATTGTGCTAACCCTAGCAAAGGCTTAGCACTATTTAGTGATGCAGCCCTTGATACTGTCAGCCAGGATTCAGATCAGACTCAACATTTACCTTTTGCTTAGTATGTGCCTCTTCATGGAAACGGCTTGTTTTTCCTACAAACTGACAAACATTCATTCACCTCGTCTTGCAATAATAATCTTTTTAGCTGTTCTGCAGTCAAAAAGGTAAACTTGTTGGCCCTACCCGTGCATACAGTGAGTGACACACACAGATTCAGAGTTTAAACAATAATGACTGGTAGCGGACTGAGTGGGGGTCTGTGGTTTAAACTCTGCTCAAGCTAGCAATAAGACAAGTAATGCTCTCAGTGGATCGCACACTGACTGACAGAGCCAAACAGGGATGTACTGTACCACTAAAGGAAATGAATGTATCTACACCAAACTCAAACAGTGAAACACAACTTCACCCACATTTACAATATATACAGCTACAATCTGTTGCACATTCAAGACTCTGAATGTCTGGCTTTAAAAAGAAATACCTCTGGAGAGTGGTACAGGTGTTAACACTGTGTCGATGTATGAACGTACCTCCTCAGTCTCTACAGGTGTTGAATGAGTGCGCTGTACAGTGAAGTATGAAGTTTTAATGGTGTTCTGTTAACATTGTTAATGTTCTTAATAATGTGCCTCTGCACTAAAGTGACTGTAGCCTTTAGTTGCTGGCTTAAAGCAATACCATAGAGGGTGTTTGTTGGGCACTTTTAAAGATGTTTATTTTTATGTATGAATCATCCAAAGCAGAGTAGGTTTGCCATGATGAAAATAATATGAGATGAAAAGAAACCAAACTGCACACATGAGGTTATAATGGAGTGTTCATAGGACTGAGGGTCACTAGTAATTATGCTAAATGTGATATATGACCTGATAAACTGCATATTAGAGTAGGAGGACTTGTTCAGCTCTAGTGGAGAGTAAGATGAGAAAGTCAGGATCACTCTTGGTGTAGTAAACATGAGGCTATAGCCACTAGCTGGTTAGCTTAGCTTGGTTATCTTAGCTTAGCTTAGCTTAAAGACATAAACAGAAAGGCTCCATCCAAGATACATAATCCATGGTCATAATTAATGAACAACTAAGATCTCTTTTTTATCTAAAAGCTTAACTGTAAAATTAACAATTTGTGGTTTTTGAATAGCCTACAAACTTATTTCACTGCTAGGTATAGTGAATTTTTGGAATCTATGATGGTTGCCTGGCAACTGCATGACAATGGCAACCTTTTAGGGAGGATAATGCTGCATTCGAGTTACCTCGGAAGTCAGAAGTTGGAGCTAAAAATGACGTCACACCAGAGTTACCAGTGTTTCAGTTACCAAGTCAGAAAAAGCTAAATCAGAGGCCGGAACAAGGTGGCTACAACTACAAAAGTTATTTTGGCGCTTGCCTTGTCTGAATAAAACAAGAACAAGGCAAAATAACTTTCGTAGATGTAGCCACTTTGTTTCCGCCTCTGATTTTGCTTTTTTTCCGACTTGCGCTGGTAACTTGGGTTTGACGTCATTTTCAGCTCCGTCATCTGACTTCCGAGGTAACTCCAGCACAGCATAAAAACAAGATGTTATATGCAAGATAGTGGCCAGGAGTTAGTGGGCAACAAGTGGGTGGTGAGGGGTGGGGTAGGAGAGGATAGCTTTTTCCCATAACTTTTAGTACTTTTTCTAAGTTAAGCTAACTGTCCTTTGTCTCGAGCGTCATAGAAAACAAAGTGATTTAACCTTCTCACTGAGGTCTTTTCAAGACAGCAAATGATGTTCATTTGAGAAACTGTTGAGGTCTGTGGGTTATAGGTTATGACTAAATATTACTTGAATGGTAAAAGGTTAGAAAGAGATTACTGATTAAACATTTAATATTATGCTGCATTGTGTGAGTGCACAGGGATTATCTCAGTGAGCGCTTGATTAATAAGACTTGTTTAAAAACCGATTTGTCTGATAATGCTTTTGGGTAATGACAGGACTGTTCCAGTGAGGGCCTTGTGATGACAAGCTACTCTATGCAAACACAAAAGAAGTGAAAATCCTGACAGTGTGTCACCCCCGCACCTTTGAGTTTCTACTATGACAGTTCTGTGAGCAATACAACAGTGGAGATGTGCTGGATCAGGGAGTTGGGATGATGGGATGCAGGTTGAATGGGGAGCATTCAGAGAGGAGCACGGAGTGGACGGGAGCCCCTGTACTTTATCAGACCCGGCAGAGTGTAAAGACTCACAAAGTCATTCTCCACTGCTGCTCTCTGCACACAAATATAAAGCTATAACGCTCTAGCTCGCTCTCAAATGATGTCTCCATTTTCAACCTCTCATCCATGCACATCAGCTCCTGATCTCTTTATTATAGACACTTAAAATCTAATAAAGTTTTGATTACATTTTTGTGTGTTGTGCTTTTTGTATCTGAAGGATCTTAACTTCCTGCAGCGCAGAGGCAAACTTTGTCTGAAATAAATATGGATCCAATCTTATTCATAGAGACATATTCTTATGTAAGCCAGGAAAAAAACAAAGAAAACACTGAGCTGGCGATGGTGGGGGGATATGAGTTAGCCCTGTCACCATTCCTTAGTGTGTGGCCTGCAAATCATAAATATCCCTGATGTATTAAAGTGGTCCAAAGACTTATAAGGTGCACTTCATTATTGACCCTCCTCCTGTGTTAGGGTTTGCACTGACCCATTTTTGATTTTAAATGTTAAAAAGGACCATTTAAATTAGCTTTTTTGCATCAAGACTTTATCTATGACTTTGAACCTCAATTTCAACAAAACAGAATAAAAAAATTAAATTGATTAAATTATAAAATGCTCTTATTAAAATTATGGGGTTGCTGTTGACCCGGTTAGATCAATATCTAATAATTAGAGCAAAAACTGGAATCACAAGTGCACTGTCAGGCACCACACTGACAGTCAGATCCTGTTCCAATCATGTGAAATTTAGGAAATTCTCATTTTGTCATGTTTTTCCCTGCGCAAAAAACGTCAGGCATGTCCAGACATGTGAGATCAGTTCAGTATAGATGTCTGTATGAGGGGTATACTGACAAAGAAAGGCCCAGAGGACCACAAAAAAAACTATTAAAAGCAATATTTTCATGGATAATGAAGCCGAACAAGGTAACCTAGAGATGAGAACCAAATTGGATGATAGAGAACAGTTTTTAGTGTAACTTACAGCTGATTTAAGCCACGGGTCAAAACCAACCCTTAACATGGTGGTTGTGTAGTAAAAGCTAACACAGGAGGAAGGTTAAGTACACTCAACATTTAGAAGTTACATATAAAAGAATGCAACTACAGTGTAAAATGTGCAGGTAGAGGAAAACCCTTGAAAGTCTACACTTAATAGAGTTCACCTGAATGTAAAATCTTTATGCACTTAAAAGGGCACTTATTTGAACTTTTGGCTACACTCTCAAGTCTGCATTTCACTGCATTAAAAAGATCCCCTAAACATGTGCATTACAACATGTGTTTTTAAAGGTCAATACTTTCAAGACTTTTTTTGCACTCCTCTCAGCATTTGGTACTCAGCTTGGGGAGTGGACAAATCTTCTGTGTGAAGGTACAGATATCATCAAATTAATACAAAAAATCTTCATGGTCTTTTTGAGGTGATATGATTTGACATGAATAAAGTGCTTCAATGGGTTGCCCTGTTTAGATTTGGTCACAGAGAAATGTGCCCAATTCAATTATTGTGTGCAATTAGGTCTATGTGGAAAAACTAGGGTCTATTTTTTTCCAGCATTCAGACCAAATATTTTTTTAGCTGTTAAATTGTTACAACTGTTTATTTGTTAAAATATACTGTTAATACTGTATAACTGTCAGGGTCAAAGCTTTTAACTTTTGGTCAGGGAAACATGGGCTTTTAGGTTTAAGGATTGTGGCATGTCAAATCAATGTTTATAAAAGTCTATCTTTCGCAAATTATCTTTTTGTTTCGTCAACAGAGGGGATGAGCTGTATAGGAGTAGTTGGAGCGGCAAGACTTCTTGCATCCCATGAGAAATGCAGTTAAACTGATTTTTTTTTCCAGGAGCCTGCAATCTGTATAAGAAAAGCTCCTATTACAAAACTTGACAGACAGATGAGGGCATTTGCATACAGGGCAACCAAGAGTTACTTACACACTTACTCTACCTTTTTGCCAGTAGGGGGTGGCTTTAATTGTTAAGTCTCTTCAACATAGCTGCTGAACTCCTACACTTGTCCAGACATGTCTCCAAAAGGCCTCCATGGGACAACACAACACAGCTGTTTTTCAGGGAGCCTTGTGAACTAGACTTTTGATGCACTTTGCCTTTTGGTTAAAAATGCCTTTTGGTTAAAAAATATATAGTAGAAATCACTTCATTGATGTTGCACAGATATTCAAATAGATGTTTTTATTCATATCAGTCTCAAAAGATTCACCACAACAGACAAGTCATCTCATAATGTCTCCAAACTCCAAGCCCCCAAAAGTTGATCTATAAGCGTAAATATGGCAGTTTGGCTATAGCGAAGTTCATTTTGTGAGCCAAAATAGACTGCGTTTAAAAGAAACATATCTCAAAGAAATGCAAAGGTTTACAAAAAAAATTATCAAACCTAAAAAGTAGTTCCCAAGCCTTAAACATGAGTTGATCAATCAATCAGTCTTTATTAATATAGCACTTTTCATACACAACCATGTAGCACAAAGTGCTTTACACAGAAAAAGGAATTAAAGAAACAAAGAATACCCAAATCTACCCCAACCCAACCTCTCATTCCCACCCCACGATCTAAATGCAACAGAAACAGTATTAAAATGCATAAACTTAAAAAGAGCTTGATTTCATGGAAACAGGAATGTTGATGAACCATGAATGACATGGTTGACTGTTGTTTGCTACTGGATAAAGAAAAAAGGTTTTAGTGGTGGTAGCTGACCAGAGGTGTGTATTTATTTAAATCAAAAGAGCAGAGAGAGCATGTGGAAGGTAGTTGACTAGCCTAGCTACTTAGCCTCCCACATTACCGACAGTATCACATGCCTGGTACTGTATTTGTGTGAAAAAAATCCCCTAAAGCGCCATCAGTAAGAACTAGGGCCAGACAAGACAGATTTTTTTTTTGTTTGTTTTTGTACTATTTTTTGGGGGGGCATATTTTGGTGACATGGACTTGTGTGCCGGTAGCTACCTTTAAAATTCTTCAAAACAGGAAATCATTAACATACACCAGATTTTATTGTCGTTTGGTCCCTCTGTTGAAATATTTAAATTCACTATTTGCAAAGTAAAATGTTTACTATTCTTGGATAAAAATTAACAATACCCTTACAAACTAACATTCCCCAAAATTGGCTTTTTTAGGCCAATCTGGAGCATGGACAGACCCCACTGTAAAGCTTTATTAAATTAGTGTTACACACTCTGTGTCAAGACTCCTGACTCGTTTATTTCATATTTTTGAATTATTGGTGCAGCTAACATTGTGCTATAAAGCAAACTTGTTGGATGTCAAGTTTTTCTTGAGTGATGAATGAATGAATGTTCCTCAATTACTGGGAAGAAATGTTCAGAAATAGTCCTGTCTGCATTGCCAGGTCTGACCAGCAGATGTCAGCAGAGACCTGTGTGTGTGAGTGTGTGTCTGTATATAGTGAAACGCTTGGACCTCTTGTCTGATCACATCGCTGCGGACCCTGCAGGCAGCTCCTCCGAGAGAAAAGAAGAGATGGTGCTGCTGACCTTTTCTTCAAGTTATTTAAGTTTAATGAAGACCATATCTTCAAATACCACGTCTACATTTTTACAACTTTTACTTTCTGATCTCTCTTTAGGCTTCAGGCTCATGCGCAGGTGTTCTGAGATATGGCCAGAATGAGAAACTTTAAGCTCCTGTCAGCCTGAGCAATAACCTACCTGAGTTTTCAAAATAAAGTCGTGTTTATCATAGATTATTTTTTTTAATGGTTAACAACTGTGCAGCATTTTACTGCACCACTGTATGACTGTAAGTTTAGGTTAATTTGTGAAGCCTGCTGTGTGAAGCATTGATGTGTGTGAGGTTTGGTGATACGCAATAAATTTCTATAAAATAAAAACACAACTCCTCAAACATACATTTGATTAAAGAGACTGGAATAAAAAAAGAAAGAGCATCTCCTGTTTTCGTCGTCAGTCCTCTGTTTGGAGGATTTCTCAGTCAGACACTTTAATCTCAACAAACTACAGGAAATATTCAACAATAAAATCTTTTGGGGCATAGTTTTGTTGTGCTGTGTCTTTGCCTGAAGCGTGTGTGGCTCTCACAGTCAGACCCACATTGGCATCCACAGTGACTTTAAATATTCTATGAACTGGGAGTGTCCTCGACCTAATTTATGCTTATTATGCAGGAGAGCTGTCCTCGCCAGGCGCAACAGAAAGGAAGACATAGCAACGAAGGAAAGTTGAATAAAATCTCTCAAAGGTTTCACTAAAAATCTTTGACAGCTGCTTTGGTTCACCTGCCGAGTGTTTTACCTGCTCTGTGAGAGTGTCATGCCCCACACCCTGCCACTATCTCTCTCCTCCTCTCTATCTGCAGTGCATTTTTGTGCGCAAATGTCTACGCACGTTCCATGGCTCCGAAGACAAAGAAAAACAGTCATTAGTGTGTGGTACAGCTTTGCATTCCTGACACAAATGTCCAAACTTACAGGAGAGGATATGAAATCAATTTTAGAGTCTTCTCAGCAGTCTGAAAGGCTTTTGTAGATCCAGATTGCGCAGAGAAACGCGGTCATCAGGGGCGCACAGGTGGGTGCGCTCTCCAAGGTGCCAACAGATCTGTCTGCGCAACTCCAGCGCGCTCACACACTGGCACTTTGGACACAACTGGACCCAAATCCACCGCTCTGCTCCCACTAACTCTCCGCTCCGCTGTGGCCCGGGATCGTTCTGCGGTGTTTGATGATTATTGTGGGGAGGATGGATTTGTATGCACAGTAGTCTTGGGAGGAGAGGAGGGATATGGGCGGGGCTGAGGCGCCTCTCATTTCCCCTCCACGCTTAGCGGGGCAGCAGGGCTGGAGAGACCTCCGGGGAGCACAGTCGCCAGTCCAGCACGGAGACCCGCCTGGCCAAAAAACCGCGCCTCACACTTGCCAGGATTGCCAAATATTCCTGAAAAATATACCTGCTATTTATGGCATGTGGCTTGTAACTTTACTCCTGCTGTACTCTCTCCAAGAAGGTAAGAGAAAAAGAAATGCTGGAGATGTTTCTCATTCTGCGCTCTGACTGCTCAAGTCCTTCTTTTCGATTAATTTTCATTTTTCATCCAACTTATAAAAAAGGAAGAGAATCGCTGTGGAAGGAGTGAGGGGCTTGTGCTTTGATGTATCATCTAATGTCTCCTGATGGAGAATTGGTGGAAATTGTTACTTGAATCAAAATATATAAACAGAAGTGGAGATGAACAGGTAGAAAAATACTGGAAGTTAATGCGTAAAGTGATTTTTGGAGACTGTTTTGTGGGGTTTTTTAATCTCGGGGCCCGTGCTGCTTCGGATGATTCTGTTAGCTCGGATTGTTTTCGCATTACCAACTCTGGTTATGAATATGTAAAATGGCTGAATAGGGAGAATGAGGTGCAAATACAGAGGGAGGGTGAGAGTGAAATGAAAACATGCACCGGCCTGCAATTACACAATTTTTTCATCAATTTTGGAACAAATTCCCGCTGAAATGTGTCAGCCCTGTAAAGTTTTGCGTGGGAATCTTGTGCTTTTTGTCATTTCGGTGCTCTCATTGTGTAGCTTTTGCTAATTGCAGCTGTTTTTTTTTTATCATGGGCTATATTTGGCTCGCGCTTCATTCCACAGAGATGCACCTAATTTTTCTAAATAAGTATTTTTGACGGTTTTAATTCGTTTTATGTCTGATGACACAATGTTACCATTTTAAATTGGATGACAATTAAAAGGCCCCTTTTCCTCTCATCGGCCTTATTATTCTAATGGCCCTGCACCCACATAAAGGCCATAATTAGAGCAAGCACATTTCTCCTCTGTATTTCATTCATTCTCTCTCAACAGTTTTTTTTCCTTTTGTTGAATTGCATTTGATTTAAAAGGCGGTCTATTTGTTTAAAAGGATTCATTTTTCTTTCTTGTTTAGTATATGCAGTAAATCCCTGACCCTATTGCAAAGTTGATCTTGTGCTATTACAGTGCATTATAATAATCCTGAGCAAATCTGCGTCGAAAATAACAGAAGTTCAACACTATCTCCACATGAGAGCATTTTCCAGGCCTTTGTGTAACCCGCTGCCTGTTTGGATCCATGTTTACATGTTTGTTTTTCATCCTAATAGCACAGGCCCTCACTCTGTTAATTCGTTTATGATAAAGTCTGAGATATGTGAAACATGGCTGATCTCGATGTAGGGGAGTTGATCAAAAATAGGCCAGAAGCTCTGTTTGCCTTTTTAACTCCTGGCATTTTCTCCCATAGATTAACCCATTTTCTAAAAAAAAGAAAAAAAAAATTTTGGCAAATCCAAGTTACACGAGTTCCATCTGTGTTTTACATCTGTGTTTAACATACTTCATGTGTCAGATATTGGTGATTGATTTAAAGCTGTAATTCAAAGCGAAAGCTGCGGTTTCAGAGACCCTCCAGCTTCTGCGGAATCACATTCATATTCACAAATTTATTTCATCCAATAAGAAACTCCAGGGGCGTGGGTGCATATTATAGACTTGCCCGGTCATGTTCCTCACTAATAGCGCACCTGGACCCCGCGGACGTGACCGCGCGTGCCGGCGCGTGCGTCACGGCTCGTGTCTGTGTATACGCATAAGCGTGTGTTTGTGTGTGTGTGTTTGCGGGCTCACGAAGGAGGGGAAGTGGCAGGGACATCCCTCTTACTTTGGTAACTAAATAATGCCCTCTTTTAAAAGGCATCCTTTCTAGAGTATACAGCTGAATATTAACTCATTTTTATTCATTATTAAATTCTTAAAAAATCATTCAAATCAAATAAAAATAATCAAAAAATGTCTCCAAATTAAGTCAGAGAGCAGGATGAGTGTGTGGGGTAGTTACAGATCTTTGACAAAAAAAAAAGAAAAAGCTTGAAGAGTAAGAGCTCACCAATTAGAGCACAATGCCTCTCTCACTAAATTAAGTACTTCACCAAATAAAGAAAGGGTTTATTGTGATTTTAAGTGTGATTTAACATAAAAGTCTGCTTTATTCTGAATCCAAATCAACTAATTATAATTATGTGGTGGGATTAGCGATGAATTTAATCATTTTCAGTGTCAGGCCTGCTGTAGGCCTATTTTGAACCTCGCATTTTAAAATCAAAATCATGAAATGAAATCCACATTGTGTGACAGTCAGGTGTAAAAGCTCGGTTTTTAATTTGTGGTGTGTACAGCATTGAGGGGATCCCTCACCCTGACACGCTCCTGTCCTCTCCACTGCACACCCATCAATAGAAATATGCAAACCACTCCCTCCCTCCTTCCCTTCTTCCATCCCCTGTCCAAAAGCCCACGCTGCCTCAAGGCTTCACAATTAAAACTGCAATCTGACGTACAGACACCTCTCAAAGACATGAATGCTGTGTGGTCCACGGGGCTGACAGTCATTACTCAGACAGGGCCCAGGTCCACTTTTAATACCACCTCAGATTTCCCCTCATTATTAAATAATACTGAAACACCCAAAATTCAAGAGGGTCAAGGGAGGAGTGATTTATGCAGAAATTTCACCCTTTCAGAAAATTTCTTAATCTCTTGGATCAAATGAAGGGAATTTTCTTGAACAAAATCAAGGGAGAGTCTTTTTTTCTGCTTCACGTTAACTCTTGGAAAAATGGGAGTTGAATTTGAAGTAATGTCATATGTAAGTTTTACATTACAAAACAGCGAAGAGGAAATCTGTGCACAAATTTGGATCAGTGATGTTGCCAAATGGCGGGTAAAGTGTGATAGAATAAGACTGTCAGCTGGGAAGCACAGCTCGTTGCACTTCCCAGCTCGCCAATAGGATGTCACTTCTCTGTCACCGGCATTCCTGCAATCCCATTCGTCCTTCAATCTGCTAAATGCCCAAACTAGATTACAAATAAGAATGACTCATTTAGAAAAAAAAAATGCAAATGAACACTGCCAACTGTAAGAAATGTTTTTTTTTTCTTACAAGAACTCTGCGTAACACCACCCTGATGCTAAATTAAACCAGACCTCCTCCTAAATTTGATTGGATACTGGAGCTGCACATTTTCAGACGGAAGGGGAGTGCGTTCAGCAAATGTCAAATCTCTGAAGCAAGTAGTTGTTTTTGTTGGATCTCTCTCTCTTTCTCTCTCTCTCACTCCCTCCCTCCATCGCTTCCTCTCGCTGTAACTCCCCTCCCTCTCTCTCCCTCATCACTAGGCAGAATTAAAGGTTGGGGGAGGGGCTCTTTATGCAGACTGTGCTGGGACTTGTGATCCACAGATTTGATATTCACATTAAGAGAGAAACGGGCTGCTTTGATGTGCGGGGGGAGCAGGTCCCAGGAGACTGCTGAAGTAGCACACTTTTTTTTTTTACTGACACAGCACAGGCCGGGGGGGTGTTGGTGTCGGGTGGGTGGGTGGGGAGCAGATTGTTGGGGACAGGGTGTACAGAAAGACAGTAGGTGGGGAGCGCTGATACCCCTGCGCTGATTAGATGTAACCCCAACAAACCCCCCTCCTACTTCTCCACCCACACACCACCTCCTTACACCAGACCCCTGAGGATTATCCTCAAGCTTACACCTTTTTTACCCCCCCCCCCCCCACACACACACACACACACACAGATTCAACCAATATCCAATTCACACCCGTTCTTACAGCCTCCTCCTCCGCCCCCCACTGCTTTATGTTTCATGCACACTTTGAATCCTCAAAGTCACAACTTTCTGTCCTGTCCTGGAAACACCTGAAAGGTGGATGATTGATGGAGGAGAAGAATAAAGAGCTGCACGCTGACTGAAAATCAGAGGGGGTGTTCTGACACTTCACCTAGCTGTCATTCAGATGTTGTCTTGGTCAAGTTTGACTCCACTTTGACTTTTACAGAGTTCATTTTCTGTCACCTTATTCAGTAAAGACCACAGATGCTGAAATTAGCTTTCAACACAGCTGAAAATGCAGTTAAGGGTTTTAAAGAGTGCACCGTCAATGCATCCATCCGATACTGTAGTTTAAAAACTTCCCCTTCATTTAGCCAGTTTCTGTGAAATTATATGATTTGAACAAACAGCAACAGCAGAGAGTCTAAAGTTAGTCAATGCTGGCAGAAGTCAATGATAAGTTTACATCTATATCTCTTTTTTATCACACAGATATCAGTGAGGTACTCAACATCAACCAGAACTCAAGTCTAGATAGTGAAATGCCGTCATGTGGTTGTTCACCAGAGTGTCTGATTCTGGTTGGGGTTTCTGCGTGTTCAAAAGAAACGTTTCCTTACAACTCTGGAGCAGAACCAAGAGGCGGCCAAAATCTGAGTGGTTGACAGCACCTCCTCAAATTTCCACTTAAGGCTGGTTTCAAAAGCATCAAAAGCTACACTCAAACCCATTTCTAAAAAGTCTGATTTTACAGCAAAAATTAACATGTGTACAGCTGACTTAATGAAACGATTTTAGCTCATTTCTCTATCTACACTGAAGATTTGAAGATTACAAGTTTTCATAGTTCGGGGCACTAACACCTCTTTGCCTCATGCTGGGTTGACTGACAGTAGGTTGAGTCAGCATTTCCAACATGGTGACTGCTGTCCATACGCTTCAGAAGTCTTCTTAAAAACCAGCATACGACATCACTGAAGCTTTTCACCCATATATCATACAGGCTGCTAGCAGGCCTATTTTGCATTTCAGTGTAACATGTTTAGCTTTTGTTTGGACTTAAAATCTTGACCATGAGCAGAATGTGGCCACAGTTAATACAAGTCACAGGATTATGAAATCTCTATATAAAACAGTTTCATGTCAGTCAATTGAGTCTGAAAAGTGTTGTTGGGAGTAAAGAAATGTAACATGTATGAAAACATACTTGGGGTCAAGCACAGACAAATAGGGGTCAAAGCCACCTCCCACACACACACACACACATCAGATTGGCACAGCAGACGCTCTTAATTTATAAGAGCCCCAGTGTACAAATAGTTTCATTTAAATTAAACTGTGATACAATCAACTGATCTTTGAGTAACTTTATTACTTTGTCTTAGGCTGATGAAACTCAAGAACTCCGAGTCATAAATTCACCTTAACCAAAAAATTTAACCTACAAGCAGGAGTCAGATCCATGTTTCTTCCAACAAGAGAAAAAAGAGAAAGAAAAAGAAAGAAAACTCCACAAAGATAGCTGATCATTGCTTTGTGCTCACCTTGCCCTCCTCCACACTCTCCTTTCTTCATTCACTCTCTACCCTGCTTGAACTCTGTCTTTATTTCCCTCACTGTGTCTGATGACTCGGTCCGTCAGCTGAGTGTTTCTTGACATCCTGTCCCAATATAACTTGTTGTTATATTGGGACGTTTGTTTTTACAGCACGTGAGGGAGACGTTTGATATTTTTACGTGACAATGAAAATCAAGTTGGTATGAGGTTACCAGACTACATCAACCTCAGATGGCACAGCAGCACATACTAGATGATGAGACCCCATGAGACCTTTTGTTTTGTGAATGGGGTACCTAAAGTCACCCCTGCCATAGTCCTGCCACCTCAGTCAAAAAGGTCTGACTCAGCTCCTGTTGCCAAAAGTTATAACTCAAAGCGGATTAATGATGGGTCCCTATAAGGGTCAAGTTTACCTTTTTATGAAATGCGCTACTTAAATACAGTTGGATTAGACTGGAACATTTTTATATACATGAAATGTGCTGAAAATAAGACACAGGTTTAGGTTAGTGGTCGTCCTTCCTGCACTGGCCTCTGGTTTGACTCAGACCTTCAGTTCTTTGGTGAACCTCATCCGTGCTGCCTGTTCCCTCTGACCAATGAGCTAAGAACAAAAGGCCAAAAATTCATCTAAAGATAAAAGAACATCAACATTTATGGCTGAATATGATTGTTTGTAGAGGAGGAAATGGAGAGATAGAGGGAGAGAAAAAAGAACATGTGGAGGTATTATGTCTTTGCTCTGGCATAGGGAGCTCAGGGTGTGAAAGTGTGTGTGTGTGTGGGGGGGTTCTGGGGTTTGTTTACCTCCACATCACAATACAGTTCTGTGTGTTGGGTGTGTGCGTGTGTGTCTGCGCGCGTGCACCCACATCCTGGAGAAGAGGCGTAGATCAGCTGCATTATGCATGATGAAACCTTGCATAGGTTATGACTTGTGCCTCTCTCACATACATATTCATGCGTGGCTCTCTGGCAGGATGTATAAAATAGTGGCTGCGGCTCTGACAGACAAAGCTTTAGCTCCAGCACCTTCAAGAGAGGCTGCTTTCCTCTCTACTGCTGCTGCTACTGCTTTGACTGAGTGAGGATGATGAAGCCTCCTGGGTGCAGGTGAAGAGCAGAAGTATCAACAGAAGGAGCTCCGACATGGTTGTGGTCAGTCGAATACCTGGATGAGGAGTGTCCACAGGCTGCTGGTTATTGTGCAGGTGTATGAGTGAGAAATGAACAGGAGCAACATGTTGTTAAGATTTAGCTGTTACAGGATGTTTAAAGCACCTGCAAAACTCATTCTTTTACAATATTACACTCCATATATGTCGAGTTATGTGGCCATATTACATTGCAAAATAGTAACACATAGACAAAGGATGGGGTTGTAGTCACTACTCTGTCAGAACAAGCTTTGGGCTTTTCATTTGTGATGCTGTTTCACCTCTAAATACAGTTCTGAGATGGCAACTTCACCCAAACGTTTGTGTGTTGGTAATATGTGGCATGGCTTTGGTATATGTATAAGGCTTTGGAAGCTACACCCTTGCATAAAGAGGCTGCAGCAGCCTCAGTAAAATATAAAAACCTTCCTCAGAAGGGTTTGCCTCAGTCAGATCATATATTTTTGCAGATGCCTCACTAAATGGTTTTATAGACTTCTAGTTTTTCCAAAAACATTCTCTCCTTATGTTGCACATCTTAGATATGATAATGCTTTTTGTCTAGATTGTTTCCTTAAGGTTTGTGTTTTAGGGTTTGTCAGTGCCTCCAGTGAAGCAGCTCTGTGCCCCACCATGTTTATTTGGAAGTACCAGCCTCTCACCTGGCCAGAGCTCATTGTGTGAAGGCTGCTTGCATGAGTCAAGGGGTCGCCCACAGAAAAAGGGAATATAATGAAAGACTGATCCTAGATGTTTTTAATCGTTATCTAAACATCAACATAAAGATCCATTTTGATTGAAAAAAGACTTAGTTTTAATACATTTATAGTCAATTTTAACTGGATTATTACTTTACCCTGTAGTTGTCCTTGACGTATAAAGTTCTCAGTTTGAACTCTACATTTAACCTGAACTGATAACTTTCCCCGTGATCCCAATCACTTAAATGGTTTGCAAAGAACCCAAACTGGTTATCAGAAAATTTTAAAAAGTGGAAACTTGGCTTTGAGACGCAAGAACATGATGTTTTTAAGGTTTTTAGGCCTGATGCGTAAGGCAAAACGTTTTTGGCCTGTAATCAACGCATTATTTTAACTCATCTGCCTTTTTATAGCAGCATCATCCGGTTTCCTGAAACCGCCTTGATGCAATACAACACCATTGTGCTTTTATATGGCACATATTACTTCTTAAAAAAACACCCCCAGCCTGCTTCATTGACAATTCAAAAGTAGTATGAACTTAATGTCAAACTGCATTAAGAAATCACAGATGTACTCATGGTTTGAGCTGCCAGCTACAAGCTAAGCATACAGACACAGCTCATCGTCATCACAAAAGCCCCGTTGGAGCGGGTGAATCACCACAAGCCTTTTGTTAAAAACTTTTAAGCTGTCTTATAAATTTAAGTCATGGGTTTAGAATAATAAATCTAAGAGTTGAATGTCGCCTGACCTGGCTGTGAAAGTTTTCAGTCATCCAGGCAGCAATAATGAAAGCTTGCTCCAAAAAGCAACTGGACTGGCTTGAAGTTTTTGAAGATGGAGAATCAAGCTAGAAATAAAAACTTATAATGATGAGGCCTGCTGAGGTCAAATGAGACTCCTGCTAGACCATAAAAACCATTAGCAAGGTCAGTGTCATTAGAGAAAGTTGTATTTCTCGCTCAGTCCACCAGTCAGCTCAGAAGTGATGAGGCCTTTCAGAGGAAATATTAAACGTCTTCAAGTCCAGCTGCCTGTTGGATTAAATTTTGAATTGATTGAGCTGTTATACCAGCCTGTCTCTTTAAATGAAGTGGAGGTAACAATGGATTAATTTGATTATGGTCTTTTTAGGGAGTTAAAGGCAAGTAATTATTGGAGAGGGTACTTTGTAAATACTTTAAGTGAGTATGTTAAAAAGACAGTCAGACTAGGTGTAAATAAACTAAATAAAAATCAGTCTTAACATACAGACACAATCCTTACAAAGAGCATCTAAGAGCCTCAACTCACTACTTCAGTGTATTTTTATGATATTCAATCAATCAGTCAAACTGCTTCACTGTTAAAAATAGTGGACAATAAAGTCCAATCTGATTTTTTTCATGTGTCCAATAACACTTCCAAACCTAAAGATATTCAGTTTAACGTAATAATAATAATAATAATAATAATAATAATAATAATAAAAACAATGCAGAGAGCTTCTAGAAGAATAAAGGAATTATCAGTGTCTGCTTTATTTGAGTACAAAATTACTTTCAGTGTAAATCTATTATCATAATTACTGGCACGTTCAGTGCCCATGCCGAAGAAAAAATAAAATAAGAAAAAATAAGATCAGATAAGATAAGTTAGGATAAGAACTTTATTGATCCCCAAGGGGAAATTCAATACAATTTTCAGTCATCTCTTAAGAAATAAAATGGTGACTTGATTCGTAAGCCATTGTTTTGGCTCTACATTGGTGTTAACTTTCAGTTCTTCAGCGATGTTGGCAAGTTTGATCTCTGTTGGTGACTTTTTGGAGGTGTAAGTGCTATTTTGTTCACAGGTGGTGGTTTGCAGTGCTTGGACTGTTGGTTTTAAATGGAGTGGAAACTCTGCATGCCCAGCATCAAACAGGACTGTGCCAACTGAGTGTTGGAGCGTAATCTGTGTTACATTCATGTTGCTGTGCCTCACCTGGCCAAATAGCATATTTGACTGACTTGGCAATTTCAATACACATTTAAACTAAATATAAGAGCTCAGACATGTAAATTTACAGAGTTTAGATGCAGTGGTCTTATTCTGCTTTCCTTGTGAATCATATTTATCTGCTTTAGCATCTGAAAACTCACTGCATCATCCTATGACAGATTTTGGTTTCTAATTTTAGATTTTTCACTGGGTCATTGTTGTTGGGTTAAATTGTCGCCTTTTTTTAATTCAGTAACAGCTTTCAAGTGCCAGCGCCACCATGGCAACCCACTCCGTCTCCTCCCAGTGTGACAGAGCGCTGAGAGCTGTGTTTGGAGTGTGTGTGTGTGTGTGTGTGTGTGTGTTGGCTCGCCTGGTTTTGACAGGTTCTGAGTGGTGGGAGTTTGCTCTGATCCCCTTTCTATTCCACTTCCAGCTCCATCAGGCCCCCCACCCTCTAGTGCCCATGCCCCCCAGGCCATATAATCTACTGTATGAGAGGTCCTCCTGCCGCCCAGCCCCCACTGTCCCGTGCTCTCAGGGTGACCCCCTCACTCCTCCACTTTAGTCCTGTCCCCCCATTGGGAGATTATAGATATTGCAATCTTTAATATGGGCTTTATGCTCAGGGGCCATTATCAGTAATCTGCAGAGGGGAGGGAGTCTGACCTGGTTTTTGCAGCCCACAACTGGACTGCCAGACATATTTTCATATACCATCTGTAACATTGTGCCCAGATTTATCAATCTGTAGTCTGAGGTTGGAAACTTCTTTGAAAGGACCTGGAATTATGAACGTACCCCCCTGGATGAACAGATATTGGGGTCTTTCTTCGATCTACTGTGCTGGGCCAGAGCAGCACAGACACACTCATGGTGCTGTGGTGATTGATTCTACCGGGAATTGTTTGATAATGTGTCTCTGCCTGAATCCCACATGGCTTAAAGCCATGCCTCATTAAAACACAGCCATAAACAAAGTCTAAATACATCAAACAATCAGACACTATTACTTTCAATTGTGATTCTCCAGAAAGTCTGTTTTGTCTCATCATCAAATCTGAAGGACTGCTCATCACAGCTGTTTGAGACGTTTCACTTTCTGCATCATTGCTGTGAACAAAAGAATTATTTCTCATCTATCATATACCCTTAACTCTAAAACCACGGGTCCAAACAGTGACTTGGCAATAGCTGTGAAAAAGTGGCAGATGTTAATGATTGATCTAAGTGTTGTTCTGTTTACCCAATCAAATAAGGGAAAAGTGAAGCACATAAATACTAATGATTGCACCTGGGACAGAAGTACAAAGTAAAACTATTCATATAAACAGACTCCCTGGTTGGAGAATATGTTGCTTTTATTAGATTTTATGTAATAAGTTAAATACATTAATATACTTGTCACAAAAAAAGCAAATTGATGACATAAAACTCTGAGCATCAAGAAAGTTAATGGGGTATTTAAAACTTTTTCCCAACATTTTATGGATGAAAATGTTTCTGAATATTAATCAGGTGTCTCCAGATGTTACATTATCAGTACAAACTGTGCACACTTATATAGTGTTGTCAGTTTATGGCAGAACTTTCGCTTATTTTCTGCAACATTTTAGACCAAGTCATGCAATAGTTCTGTTTTACAATATTTTTCTATTTTGACATCACAATAATAAAAACAAAGACGGTAATGTTTTTTAGGACTAAGGATCTCATTTAAGTGTTGGGTTTTTTGCCTTTATTAACAAGAAAGGACTAGAGTTCGACTCTAGGGAGGAAGAGAGGAACATGTGGTGGAAGGCTGAAGGTCAGAATCAAACCCAGGCCGCCCTCTTCAGGACTGTGGCTTTCACTATGGACTACAGCCTTTGCACAAGCAGATAGAAATTCATGATTAAGCTAAACCACGCCTCAAAGAAAATAACTTTAAAGTAAAAAGTTAAACCCTTGAGAACAATTTAAGCTAAAAATTGGGAAAAACCTCTTCTGAAACAGAAAAGTCATCTATATACATTAAATAAGGCATTAAATTGCTTAATTAGATGCAGTTTTTCTAAATTAAAAAAATGTGATTAAAAAGATCGAATTTGTAGAATTTGCAAAGAAAAATCATTTACTTTGATCTGTTTTGCAGCGGTCAGGCAGTTTTTTTAATGGGCTCAAAAAGGGGAAAAATTGTTAGACCTATTTTGTAAAGAAGTTAAACCGTCGGTAAGCTTAGTGCTAGTTTGATCCAATTGGGATTAAATCCCCCATCTCTTCGTTTGTGTCTGAATCTTCCAGTATGTTTCACAGACTTTGCTGAACTAAACAGCAGCAGAGACAGACAATAAGATGGGGGAAGGTGAGTGTTGGGTGATATCATTCAGATTCAGTGGTGTTTAACATCCACATCTGTCGATCAGCAGTGCCCCACCCACCCATCCCCTCTGATTCATCTTTCTTTGCTAATCTTTCTCATAATGTCCCCAAAATTTGAAGACTCCCCTCCATCCTCCACTCTTCCTCCTTTCTCTGCTGAAGCTGTATGTGTTTAATCTGAGTGCCAATGAAGAACATGTCTGCGTATGTAAGTGTGTGTTAGTGTGTGTGCCTGTGTGTGTGTGTTAAATATGTAAGGAGATTAAATCGACTTAAATCTCTGCGTCTGGCATAGAAATTCCAATCACATAACCTATCTGTGTGCTCCTCTCTCTCTTGCTCTCTCTCTCTGCACACACACTGTACAGAGGTAACAGGCTCCTCCCCCCTCCCCTCCACCTAAACCATCACAGGCTTTAGCCCAAATCCCTGGCTTTCTGGATCACATGACTGATGTTTGCAGCTGGACATTTGACATACATTTGTTATGATTATTTTGTTACATATTTGAAGGACACTTCTGCTTTGTCCATTTTATGTCCATTAAAACGATGCCGATTGCTTCAAGTTAGCTTACGCTGATCGGGTGTTTTTAAAAGGCCCCTCTCTCTCGCCTCTCACCTTCTCGCTAAATTCCGCTCTTTTTGTCTTTGTGTCCTTGCAGTACACAGTGAGGATGTGGGCTCTACCAGGCTGTACTTTGTGAACGCCTCCCTGCAGAGGGTAACCTACTCCAGCTCGGTGGGGGTGTCCCTGCCCTGTCCAGCAGGGGGCACCCCCAGTGCCATACTACGCTGGTACCTGGCCACCGGCGACGACATCTACGACGTGCCCCACATCCGCCATGTGCACGCCAATGGCACCCTGCAGCTGTACCCTTTCTCGCCCTCTGCCTATAACAGCTACATCCACGACAACGACTACTTCTGCACTGCCGAGAACCAGGCTGGCAAGATTCGTAGCCCCAACATCCGCATCAAAGCTGGTGAGTATGAAAGGGGCCGGCAGAACATGAAAAAAAAAATTGGATGGAAAACGGAAGCTGTGAAGTGAAAGGTCAAATCCAAACATGAGAGGGAATTCACCAAAAAAAAAAAACAGTCATGAAGCGTAAAGTAGAGCAGATGTGATTGGCAGCTGCAAAAAGCCCCACCCACGCACACAATCACCTGCCCCAAAATAGCCCGTCTCGACCTGAACACAGATTGACCTAGAACACAGTCTGCAGAGAGAACATCTGCATCGCATACTACAGCCGGCTTCGGCCTGAACTCGCACCTATCTGACTGAGCTGCTGATGAACCACTGCACTCTATACCCACATAACCCCATCAGCTCCACATAGACAGCAGTGGACCATCTGGTGGGTAGAGAGGCAACACATCGACCTAAACAAAACTTAGAGTTAAGTTTTAACTAGACCATAAGATGATACATCCAAGAACAGCATGAACCTAAATCACACTTCAGGTTCAGCCTCGTCTTCTGTTTAAAAAGGGAAAGCACAACAAAGCCCACCTGAAACATGGCGACTACAGTAAGATCCTGAATACAGGTTACCCTCAGATGCACTTGGTTTTGGATCCCTCATAGGTAAAAAGCTTTTGGTTACATAAATAAGTCAGTTGAACAGTTGATAGCCAAACTTCAATTCTGGCTCTTTGACAAGGTTTTAACAAAAAGGGCAGGTTCACCGGGATCCCCTTTGTGTAATACACTTACTGTTTTCCACATAAACCTTCTGCACTAACTCAACTATCCCTTTGACACTATTCTTGAATATACATGAATAACATACTCTGAATGTAAACATTTTAATTTTGTGTTTTCAAGCAGGAAATTCAGTTCAATTTCTTTGTCATATGCATTTAAAAGACCATGCAGAACCAGTTCAAATGAAATGCATTTTGCCCTGCTAATCTCTCACCCCTTAAAACAACAGCAATAAATAGTAAACAAGTCAAAATAATAAAATAAGAAAAGGAGACAGCCACAAAAACAGTCTTAAAAATGAAATAAACAAGTAAATAAATAAAATGCTTCTGGCAGTAAGTGCCATTTTAAGTACCTGGGGGCTTAAATTGTTCCTTTAAAGTTTCTATGTAAAAACAAAGACTTATTTTGCCCACACAAACACAGTGCAATGTATTGTTAGTGAAAGAAAAATTTGCAGTACTGAAAGAAAAAGTACAATATTTTACAGTTAAAGTAATAAACAATAACAATTAGCTCTTAAATCAGACTTTAGAGTTAAAATAAGATTAAAAGTCAGAGTTAAACATCAGATTTCACACTTATTGAACTCATTATTTAGGCCTCTCTTCTATTCAAGGGAGAAATAAAGAGAAACTGAGAATAAAGAATCTATAAATAAGCACTAACAAGGTATCTATTTTTGGAGAGATTGACCAAAAGCTTCCTCTGTTGCCATCATATTTCAATGCTCTCATCCTCCTCCTCCTCCTCCTCCTCCCCTCTTGTTCTTCAAACTGTCCTCTTGTGCAAGACTAAATATAGCTACAGCACACTTCTTTAATTATCTCTCATTAACAAACCTAATTGGTGCTTCCCATTGATTGGACTGTGTGAGTCTGCTTTAATAAGACAGACCTCGTCTGAAGTGAAACTGTACGTCTGGGCTTTGGCTTCCTTCGCTCTGCAGAACCAGAAACACTTGCAATCATATCAGACTACAGCTGGAACGAAGCTCCAGCTACATAAGAGTTACTCTGCATCTATTGTCCCCTCCTCCTCCTCTTTCCATCATTCATTCAGGCCAGTCAGTCCCTCCCCCTTCCCTCCTGCCATCAACATCTGTTTTCATATTCTGCCTCCCAACACCGACCTGAACTAATACTCATATTCATTCTAATACTAATACTAGCGCCAAGTTGAGGATTTGAGCCAGGACCCTGAGCTGCATGCCAGCCGGTTGCTGCCTTCATTCCCACATGACCCTAAAGCCCGGCCTCAGGAGGCGAGGGATTAGCAGGAAGCAAACATCCTGCAGCCAGCGGCCCTATCGGGCTCTGAAGCACAGGTTACCACCAGACTAGAAGCTTTATTTTGGAGGGTCACTTTTGTAGCCATGGTGTTGAACTGGCCCTCCTTTTGAGCAATCATTGAGTCTTGGTTGGATAGACTTTTCTGCTTCCTGGTGGACAGCAGTTTCTAAGCAAATTCTCATCATTGTTGGTTCATTGCATATGATTTGAAATCCATTTGACAGATGTTTTTTTTTTTCTCCTCAAGTGTTCAAAGCAGATGTAAATTTCCAGGCATGTGTCCCCCTCTTGCAGCAGGAATGTATGCACGATGTCAACACGTCTGTTACTAGGGAAAGGGATTCCGAACCAGTTTCTTAGCAACCTTTAGATACATCCTAGCTTTCATGTGATTTTTGCTAATGAGTCCTCACTCATTAACCTGAGTGTAAAATATCGCATGAACTCACATGAATTGAAGCAACAATAACCAGTTCACTTTGAACCAGCAGTGTCTTTACAAAGTTTTGTATAAAAACAGACCAGTGATACATGGCGATGTCATGCCAAGGCTGGAAAATAATTTCCATGATTATCCTGCCTAATGGCGGCTCGCGCCATTTATGGTGAAAGCAAAGGCAGGATTAGAGGAGTTCAAACAATACACGAGAGTGGTACGGTGTTTCTGATGAATCAGTGTGGAGTGCTGGGGTAATTGATGAAAGGCTGTTTTTGCTCTGGAGTGTTAATGTGTTTGTTTTTGATGATGTAAACACTAGTAGATTATTGTTTTGTCCCAAACCAGACTAAAACTCTGATTACAAACCCAGATGAGCTTGTTATGTTGCCGTCAACATACACTCATATAAATGATTAACATTTTTTAGTGGAGTTCAAATATCTTTAAATTGAAAAAAAAAAATCCCCGACATGTTTTCGAAACTTTCAAAATAACCATGTTTACATGTGCAAAATTTTCATGATCTGATCAAAAATTTCAGGGATCGGAAAATCTGAATCTACTGTTTAAATAGGTGCAAAATCAAATAATTCAGTCATGATGTGCATATACATGCACCAAGCTTTATTCTGATTATTCAGATTTGAACATGCGCAGAGTTGTCTAATTTCGCTAAAACAACTGCAGAAGAAGAGTTGTATTCACACCTGTGATGTCAACAAATCAACAAAGGCGGTAGTGGCTCACTTCATCTGATTTAGGGTTTTTCCCTCCACTCAGAATGGACCTGAGCCAGGTTCTGAGTGGTTATATTGCTCCTAGCATACATGATCATCAGGCCGGCCCAGCTGCACAAACTCATCCTGCATTACACGAGGAGACTGTATCTGGCAAGAAAGTTGTGTCAGACACAGACCAATTGCTCTTGGATCCCGCCATGTTTACGTCTTGTCTCTAATGGCGGAAATGCGTCACGTTGACATAGGGCACACATGTGCAGTAGGGTTAGTTTTGCCCCAGCAGACAGTCACGATCAGAATAAGTGTTTACAGGGACACATTACGGACTAACAATCGGCACAAACCACCCTTCTTGATCGGAATACAATTTCTTTCTGAATGGGCAAAATTGGATCAGAATCTTCTGATCCAATTTTGCCCATGTAAACACAGCTAATGAGAGGTCATCACTTCTCATATGCAGTTCTTCATTAAGTTTTTCCCATGCAGATACCAACACCAATATCAATGTCAAACTAGCAAGTTTGCTGAAATAGAATATACATGTTTATATGGTTTTTGCCTCACCTGAGCTCACTGACATTAAAAGCAAGAATAATTCTCGTTTAACATGCCGCATAGACCACAATCATCAGCGCTGCCTTTACCTCTCTTAACAGATATGATCAATATCTCTTCCACTACATGTTTGTTGCCAGAGACTCTCGGGGCTCTGAGGGGCACCTTCAATCCTAATGTAAAAGACTTATGGGAGAATGAAGTGGTGACTGTGAGATTAGCCAATTCAAAGTGTATGAACTCAACTCATTTGTACGGGACTAGAGGGTGATGCCCTCATGGTGGAGATACTCTTGCTGTTAACTATGTGTACGCCAATGCATGATGGCTGCCACACGTCCCCAGCATTAGTTTGGTGTGTCACCTTTGCAAGTCCCCAGAAAGTTCATATGTGCCTACAGTACTTTGCAGATACAAGATACAGTATGCACATGGCTGGTAGGAGTGGTGTGAAGGCAAACGGGCTGTGACAGTCAACACACCAACATTGACAGGAAGTTTTAAATACCAGCTGATGAACCAAGTCTTCTGTTAGAGACAGTGTGTTATTGCCACTGTACAGGAGCAAACATGCTGGTCAAATTAACAGGAAGCAGATGAGTTCAGTTTTACAAGTCAGTGTGAAAACTTGCAGCACTAATTGGAAACAAGTCCAGTGTTACGATTTGAAGAGTGACCCTCTTTCAGCCAAACATCTCAGTGGTTGTCGTGGTTACAGCTGATAAAACACTGAAAGTGTACTTGCAAAGCATTAAAATTATTTTGTTTTATCATAGTGTGAAAATGTATTCATCATAAGGTCTTAGACAAGAAATCAAAGGTGTTTGCTGGAGATGCATTGGACTTTAATTTTGAAGATAACAGTGTCACATTTGAAAAATTGGTTGGACACCGTACCAATGGTGTTTTCAGTCTTCTGGTCATTTATCTTCAGAGCTGGTGAATCGTGAGTTTGTCTGTCAGTGTCACTAACCTCTATGACTTCTGCCCTGTCTGCTGTTTACATCCCTCAAACCCAGGAGTAAAGCCTTGTGTGGGCCCGTAGAGGTATCCTCCAGTAGATCGCATAGTGCACACTCATGTGTGTAAAATTATATTCATGAAGCAGCTGATGTGTGTACTGGGTATCAGTGATGTATCCGTAATAGCCAAAACTTCTTTTATTGCACTAGAAGGAAAATGGAATCAGAAGACTTCTCAGGGTTAGGGAAATAATCTGAAGATCTGAGCAACATCAGTATTATTTGTGTGTTTTCTTTTCAGTTTTCAGGGAGCCCTACACTGTGCGGGTGGCGGACCAGCGTTCCATGCGGGGCAACGTAGCCGTGTTCAAGTGCCTCATCCCCGCGGCTGTGCAGGAATATGTCAGCGTCGTGTCCTGGGAAAGAGATACTGTGTCCATCGTCCCAGGTAGGAGGTCATTCTGGGTTATTCCAAGATGGATTTGGTTATGTCTTAGGGTTCAGCTTTGTCTTCCCTGTTTGTGCGTTTATGTGTGTGTGTGAGAGGATAGCTGATGCACCGCAGTACTCCATGTTTGACCGAACTCTTAACTCGTGTCTTCTGTCTGCTCACTGTTCTGGATCACTGATCTGGTCCACCTACTCTTCCTCCCTCCTCTCCTCTTACTCTCCTTCTTCTTGTCACAGACCTTTCCCCTCTCCTATCACTGCTTTTAAATCTCATCATACATACATTTTTCTCCCCTAATGTCAAGTAATGTGATTGACATGGCATTACGCCTCCACTCCTCCAAGCAGCGTGACTACTCTGCAGTTTCTTCTCATCAGATCTATTTCTGTCCTCTCCCTTGCTTGTCTCAGCACCATGTCCTTGAAGAACAGGGCCACAATTAGAGACACAGGATGTCAATAGGACTGAGACCCCACATTCATCTTCATTAACCTCATTTGTGTTTGTGTGTGTGTGCGTGTGTGTGTGTGTGTGTGGGCTAGCGAGACAGAGACCTGCAGTGTGCAGTCTTAATGTTTGTTGTCACTGTTTCATTTCACATTTTGACTATTTCATTACATGGACATTGCATACGGTGCAGTGAATGTTTGACATGTACGCAGGATTATAGGATGCAAAATGCTTGCAATAACAATGTAAGGAAGAGAGATGAAGATACTGTAAAGCAGGAAAATGAACCAAAAGAGGAGAAGCAAGGAGGGTAGTAGGGCAAGAACGGCCTCAGGTCCTGGCAGATGGCGTTTTATATTATATGTATGCAAAACACAGACAGCGTCTCTCTCTTAGACACACACACTCAAAGGTAGCAGTCATTTGTTATTTCAGACATTTTAGCAAGTTTTTAACTAATATTTTAGTTTTCATATTCATGTGTTTAATTGTTTTTTTTCCAATTAATCTGTTACATTAAGACACTAAATTTTGTGAGAATCAGCAAAACATCTTTTTGTGCATGCAGTATTACAGCTCTGATGTTATGCAACCATTTTTTGTTGATCTGAGTTATTCTGAGCCACTGTTAAAAAAATGTTTTGCTTGCTACAAACAAAATTGCATTTAAGTGCAGTTCTGGAAGTTAATAACAGATTTTCTTCAACACACAACCTTTTATTTATTTCAAGTCAGATGATTGCTTGGCTGTGCATTCTGTTTAGTTAAGTTTAGTCTTTATATTTTTCTTTGTCGTTTTCAAATGACAACTTAAATCTTTTATTAATTTCCTATTTTTATTCAGTGATATCACTGCAATAAAAACACAGCCGCCTATGAATTCTGAACAGAGACTTGGTTTACTACGGTCTACTTTCTCCATCCTCTATGTGTGCATTTGTGCTTTTTATGTATGGTGTGTTGCTGTGTATATGTGGCTTCTGTGTGTAATTAGGGGTATGTAGGTCAGTTGATGAGCAGTGAGTGTGGGGATCAGATGATGAACATGACGAGCTGCTCACTGAACTCATGACAGAAACACAACAAGGACTTGTGTGTTTTGCCTCAACCGTGACCTCAGAAATACAACCTCATCATTCGTACTGACAATCAATCAGCACATAATGTTGCTTTAAAATTCTTAAGAGATAATATACAGTGAATGGGTGGTCATGCAAAATAGAATAGTGACCGAATGAGCAAAGAGGAGGGGACTTGTCTCACACTGAAGTGCCCAGTAACTGTCTTTACTGCCTTACTGAAAAGACCAGCCTGAAATGAGAACTGATGATTTGTCCACACTGTCACCAGGCACAGGCCAGACTCTTTTATGTGTCTTGATTTGATATGACATGTGTGATTGCTATTGAGTAATTACAGTTGTTATGGGATTTAACCAAACAGAATCACTTATTTAACTCAACTGGGCCAACACGTACATAGTGGTTCATACTGTAAGTGTTATTGGATGAATCTAACAATATTGATCTACATATAGTGAACACCCAAGCACAATACTAATTTCAAAAAGATAAAAATAAAGACTGATTTAATAGAATTTGATGTTTCACAAACCATTTAAACACAAATTTCATTTAAAATAATGCAAAGGCTGAATGTTGAAGCTAAAATATTTTTTATAAAAAAAGTTCTCATCTTATATTTGGTGCCAATACATAAAAAAAAAAGGTTAGGACAGGAGCGTGTTCGTCATTGTGGTGCATCAGTTCTTCATTTGTAGATGTTTGGATCTGAGGATACCATTATCTGGAGTTTTTGTCCCAGCCTTGCTTGGTTTAGGTTTTTACCTGTTCAACTGTTTGGGGTCTCTTTTGTGGATATTTTTTGTGTGTCACAATGCCCCAGATGTTCTCAATACGTGACAAGTCAGGACTGCAGGTAGGCCAGTTTAGCACCTAGACCCCTCCACTGCAGAGCCATGCTGTTTTTATAAGTGCAGAAGACAGATTGATATTTTTTTTGCTGAAAAATATAAGGTCTTCCCTCAACGAGGTATCATCAGGGTGACAACATGTGTTCGCATTGCTTTGCATTAGTTTTGACTTTTACAGGCATGATCACTTCTCATGCCCTGGATCCTCATGCATTTCCAAACCACCTCTCATTAGTCATTGAAATGTGTGTCTATAACAAGCTTGATTTCTGGATCATGTTTTATTTGGTTTTCTCTTAGCATAGTTCAGTTTTGACCTTTTTTTATGGATGCAGTGACAAACTATATTTAAAAATAGTGAATTTTGGAAGTGATCATAGCACATACAGTGATTTACTTCACAGTCACATCTGTTTTTTTATACAGCACTGCCTGAGAGCACCAAGATCTAGGACATCCTGCAATGATTTTTGACCATATCTGTTTTGTACAGAAATTTCTTAAGATTCACTTTATCTTTATCTCGCTGTTATATACGAAAGATGAAAAAAATCCTCAAATCTTTTGCATTTTGGGAACATTATTTTGAAGATGATGAACTATTTTACTCATGCAGTTTCTCACAAAGTAAAGAACCTCTTCTCACTTTACCATTAAATTTACTCTAAAATGTCCTGTTATGCCCAGTTATGTTCCTCACCTGTCGCAAATTAACCTGATTAGTTACAAGGTGCTCCTCAAAGTTTTCTAAATCAACTTTTGACAAATTGTCTTTGAACTATTTTTAAATCAAATATTTTTTTTAAATAAAAAAATTCTGTACATTTCTTACAGAATTTCAGCATTTTAGGGCTGGTGAATGACAAAATATGCTTTGGATATAACAGTTAATTTGTAAAGTAATCAGAAGAACATTTGGTGTCACTCTTAACTTCTCAGGTCAAACTCTCTTTGTCTCCCGCTCAGCCAGCGCTGGACTGTCTAAACAGGTTTAATGAAGATGTGAAAATTAAAATTGATTTTGTGACTGAGCGCTCTCTACATGCGAGGAGTGTGGGCGGCTGCTTGTCTTTGCCTGTCACAACCTCCTGTTCTTTGCTTGAGATATGCAGCAGGAGGGTTAGGGGGTTGATCATGAGTGAGTAGATCTATACGGTTGTGTGTTTTTTACTCTTAAAAAAAATCAAACAAAACAGTTAATCTATCGGTTCTATTGGTTTCCTCTACCTGCTTGTTGTGCTCTAGTACCATGAAAAGCAAGGTTTTATCCCATAATGCACCAGGCAGAATAAGTCACGGACACATTCTAGCTTTTTTGCAAATATTTACAGATACTTTGATTAAATTGTATGATTTTTATTTTGAGAAATCTCATGTGCTGATGAACTCTCACTTTGGGATGTTTTCTGATATTACATTGATGAGCAGGGACATTGTCTGCTTAAACCTTTTGAAAACAACAAGACAAAGCACTCAACCATCACCTAACTTTCCTTTGAATTTCAAACTTAGTAAATTGGTTCGATGTACAACTGAACCAAAAAGAAAAATATAAAATCAACTCTTTTTAGCTGCAAAAAAGGAAAGAAAAAAAAACTGTGTCTGAAGTGTCTATCGGATCTTTGCTTAAACCTGGTCCTTTTCTTTGTGGACTCATTAGAGGGCTGATCAGTAGTGTGATCACATACCCGTATGAAGGTTGACTTGATGACATAACACAACGCAGCCATGCCCTCTGAACCCCAACAGGTTCCATTTTGTCAAACACGCAGGTTCCCCATCTGGAGCCATGCGTGTGTGTTTATTTATGTGTGTATGAGCGTGTATGTGTGTGTCGTGTTGCCTGCCCCACTTTCCTGTCCAGCCAGGACAGTGAGGGGGGTTTAGGAGGGGAGGGGTGCAGGCAGACTGACCTATTTCCCTCTAACTCCCCCGTCCCGTAAACCCTGTAGTTAAGCTTTGTGTGCATGTTTTTGTGTATGTGTATGTGTGACCCTCATGAGACAATGGAGGCCTGCTAGCCTGAGCGGTGATCTGAAGAAGGAGAGCTGGAGCGCTGACAGAGGGATGGAGGGTTTGTGGACAGGAATTAAAAAAAACAACAGTGGGACACAGAGAGGGTTCAGCTTGCAGACTGAGGCCGTCACTCTTACCAGCAGAAAGCTAATGAGAGGCTCCTATGAACAGAGACCCAACCAGCAGATGGCTGCGGCCACATGGTGGTCCACAGAAGATGCCCAAGCATGCTCCATCTCATCCACCTGCCACACAGTTTGCATCATGTTTGTGTATTTGCACAGTAATAGATGTGGTCACAAAACCAGTGCTGAAAAGCAAGAACAGAGGGGGACTGGTTGATCTCTAAACTTCCTCTTTCTATAAGTCAACTCATATCAAGTACAGGTAAAGCTTTTCATACCTATGAATAGGGCTGGGCAATAAAACTATGATGATATATATTGAAAATTAATTTCCCTCAATATCGTTATATAAAACAAGGTCAATATGCTTTTCGATAGTCAGCATCCTGCCATATTTTGGTAGACTATACAAATGGCCAATGAAAAGGGGAGTTGCTCCAGGTCCGCTTCGCGCTGAACCAATCGTGCTGATTTGGAACCAAGTAGCAAACAACTGTGTAGAAGAAGGCTGCAGCTACACGCAACAATAAAACTTTAACACGTGATGCCGACAGCACTGTCGACAGATGATGACATCATCGACAACACTGGCATGAAAATGTTGGTGGTGTGGAGGTATTTTGGTTTTTTGAGGTCTGACATGAAGCAGAGTAATGTGCACTGCAGATTATGCTGAGTACATGTTCTCGCAAAGTCAAGGAATACCTCAAATCTTTTTCACCACCTGAAGAAGTGCCACACAGCAGAGCACGCGCAATGCAAAAGGCTACAAACCCCGAGCGGAGCAAGGAGCCCATGGCGCCTGTGCAGCAGAAACAGCTGACCATTCAGTCCGCTTTCTCTAGTCCAACACTTTACGACAAAATGTCAAAGAGACACAAAGACCTCATAGATGCAGTAGCTTGTTGTACTGCAAAAGACATGCTATCAATAAGCACTGTTAAATTTCATTTTTTACATCTACTGACATGAAAAAAATATATTGCGATAAACTTTTCTCCATATCCCACAGCCCTACCTATAAACCATTGATTGAGAGTTTATTTAAACTAACACTGCATTAAAGAGAGCTGTGAAAGAAAATGACAAACTACCTCTAAAAACCAAACCGGAAGAGGATTTAACCCTTTAATGCGTAAATGCTGAGTAAACAGTCCTTTGTTGTGAATTAGACCCTAATGGGTGTCACTGGGTGGTGAGGTCACTTACAGGCTACATTACAGATCAATCCTCTGCCCCCTGGGGTCCCTGCTGGAAGCCAGGCAGTTCAACAAGGGCACAACAATACACAAGCACATACACACACATGTACATATGTGTCACTCACATTCAGCCAATATAGAGGTTAATTGGGAAAAGATGGGAAAATACACTCACAATGAAATGGTGGTATAAGCGTTTTAAAGAAGCTTAGCTAAGCTAATTAGTTTACAAAGTGACTTAGGTGTGAGAACCTGAGCTTGAACCATTCCTGATCTGTCCATGTAGCTCTAAAATAATTCAGAAATCACTGCAAATGTTCCCCAAAACCAGCATCTCTACATGCATGTAAACAATGCTGGTCCAGCGTCTGCGGAGTTTCAGCACAGGCACACCTCTGTTTTCTCTATGAGGTGCTGATTTGGTGATCACCTGACAAACAGCTTAACAGAGCAGAGGTGTTTCAGTTTCTTGCACCAAGAGAGGTGCAACATCACCCAGCGGCAAGGAGCAAAGAGGAGGACTCTTACATAACATCCTGAACTCTTCATCAGTTATAACATTAAGACTCTGTTGATTAAATATGAGTCGTATAGTTGACATTTTCTAAAAATGACATGATGAAGGGAATATGAAGTCGGCCATTTGTTTAGGGCTTAACATAGAAAATATACCAATATCTGTGTGTGTGTACGGCTCCAACATGTGCAAACTGTAAGAGTAAATATGGTATACCTTGATTTTGACATGGACATCCTGAAGGTTTCCCTCCCAGCAATTACACACACACACACACACACACACACACACACACACACACACACACACACACACACACACACACAGGTGCAGGAAGGAGAGAGGTGACAAAAGCAGCAGGACGTCATGGAGAGCAGCAGTGTGTTAGGACACGATGTGTGTGTTTGTAAATCTGTGCTTGTGCACTTGAAACAGGAATATATTAATGGATACACTTGTCTGGGGCACCACAGACTCATGTAAACTCCAGCCCAAGACACACACATACACGCACTCGGACAAAGTACAAATGCATAAGCTTGCTCTTGACACACTCACACACACAAAAGAACACAATAAAGCCATTTTCAGATTTTGCATGAAGCTGCCTGATGTGGAGCTCTCTCATTAAACATTAACTCAGATACATTAAGGTTCCACTCTGCTCCGCTGTGTGACGGCTGTCCTGTTGTTTTGTTTCAGCTGCAGCCCCAGTGTAGCAGGACGTGTGTGACAGAGGAGGACAGGGAGCACGTGGCGTCCCCAGGGCTCATTGAACACAAGCCCATCGACTCTCGCCCTCTGTCACTCCCCCCCACATGTCTCACACTATCACCCCCTCACCTCTTCCCCCTCCTCTGCTCCTGCCTCTGTCCCACATGGCACGGGACGGGCTGTGGGGGTTAGCAGAGGACATTACAGACTAAGTCATGCAGCTGAAGGTACAACATACATGCTAACATATGGCTGTAGCAGCAGAATTCAACAATAGGAATCGCATGCAAAGTTAACCACAGAAGATTTGACAAAAAACAGATTAAAAAATGACTTTAAACTTCTTAAACTGAGTTTCCATGCAGCTTAAGTTATCAGAAACTTTTCCATCTTTTTCATTATTATTTTTTTTACTTTCTGTGTGTATTTTTGCCCCTTATATTTGCCCCACTCTGCTGAGAGTGGGGCAGGAGCAGATGGGGTGCTGGCAGCCATCTTTTACTCAGTTAGGTTGAGTGGGCACGTGGGTGGGTGTGTAAATTAGCACAAACAAGTGTGTGTGTGTGTGTGTGTGTGTGTGTGTGTGTGTGTGTGTGTGTGTGTGTGTGTGTGTGTGTGTGTGTGTGAAAGGGGCACAATAGGCATAATTATCTCTGCTTGAGAGGCCCGGTTAGGGGGGGTGGCTGGCGTGGAGAGGCGGAGTTCAACAATGGCTCGACCACGGGCTTTGTGTGTACAGAGCAGAGGGCTGACAAGTGTCGCCTATTATTGACTATTTACACACTACTACACATGCCTGCTCACGTGCACTTAACACAGGAACGTACACACTCTCTCTACACGCACACACACGCACGCACGCTGCTGTGACGGCTCTCCTCCACTGCCTTTTATCTTTTTGTGATGCCATCAAACACACTACACTGACACACTCATCCGCACACTCCCTCACACACACATAGATGCAGCGTGAGCATGTTTGCCGTGCATCAGTGTATCAGTGTCAATCAGTCTAAGAGGGAGTGATGGGAAAGCCCCTGCAAACACATCACTCTGACACAAATCTGGCCACTCTCTTGCCCTTCAAGCTCGGCTGTGTCAGGATACAACATCTCAGACAGAGTTGAAGAAGTCTCTTCTTATAACGCGGCTTAAAAAATAACTTTACTTCATTAAATGATAAAAAGACTCTCCCAGCTTTCCCACTTTTGTCATCATTTGTATCTAGATTAAAATGCGCTCCTTAAAGTTATTATTGGATTAACAAAAATTTTGCAGCCAAAACCTGGTTATAACCAACAGTTAGAGTTCAACAGTGTTTGACATTTTGAACAATGTAACTGATGGTGGGAGAACATACAGTAAAAATAATATATATTGTTTTCATGGTTGTGGTGTAATCTAATGATATGATTTATAGAGCTATCATAATGGCATAATGAATGCTGATGCCACAAAGTCTGTCACAATACACAGATGATTTTATTCATGGTTGCATGCAGGCTCATGCAATGATTATTGAAGACAATATCTGTGCTCCATCTTTATAAATAATCACGATTCATCATCAGTTGAAGCATGTCAACAACAGCAAAAAAACCTTTTGCTGGATTCATAGATTTATTGGTTGGTGTCTTATGATGCTTCAGATCAGTGTTTTTTTCTCTGTGGTTGAATCTGTATGTCGACAAATACCATTGTTTTGTTACACCTGTGGTCAAAGTGACGCTGATGAAAATGCTTTATATGTATATTCTACAGCCGGACCATATCGTCATTATCAAAACACCATTGTTTTTTCTTACTAACCTATCACCTTCAGTTTTAATTGCAGATAATAATAATAATAAAAAAATAAAATAAAAACAGTAACATTTCCCGCACATTCAATTTAGTGCTGTAGCTTACAGCAAGTTACCTT
Source organism: Xyrichtys novacula (assembly GCA_962446985.1). NCBI lineage: Eukaryota > Metazoa > Chordata > Actinopteri > Labriformes > Labridae > Xyrichtys > Xyrichtys novacula. The sequence goes on along the minus strand of OY660872.1, from coordinate 19,670,212 downwards.
TAACTGTTAAACTACAACTACAAGGGAACAATAGACGCGACATGATACGATACAATATGATATGATACGAGACAGCGTAACATATACAATATAAAACAATACAATATGGTATGATTCAATATGATACGAGACATGACATGATACGGTATGATGCTATATCGTATATGATACAGTATGACACGTGACGACAAAAACACGATAAAACGATAGGACACGATATGATACAGTATGATACGATACGACACGTCATGAGATGATACGATACAATATGATATGATATGATAAACTATGATATAAGGCAGCATATAGAATACGAAACGATACACTATGGTATGGTACGAGACAAGACGACATGACATGATATGGTATGACGCGATACAATATATAATACAATAGGACACGTGACGACACAACATGACAAAACGATACGACACGATATGATACAGTATGAAACGAGGCAACATGGCACAACTTGACACGATTCGATACGTATGATACAGAGAGACAAGACGAGACAATATAATCGATGCAATACAATACATAATGACGGTAGGATACAAAACAATATGAGTATGTATTTTTGCATCATGTCCCAGGCTCCTGCTCCTACTAATGAAAAAGATTTTCATCTCAAATATATTTTACAAAACCAGAATCATCCAATAATTTCCATTAGCCGGCTCTGTAAAGAATAAGGTGTTAATCTGCTCTTGTAACGGCATCCAGAGTGGATCAGAGAAAAGCGAAAGCAGGAAGGCTTGTGTCAAGGCTTAGAGTTAAAGAGTTGGAGGGTTTATGTGGCCTGGATTGGGTTAAGAAATAGGATTTGAGTAAAGAGACTTTACCCCTTTCCTCTTGCTTTCTTCGACTCTTTTGTTTAGGCTAGCAAAGAAGGATTAGTGCATGAGATTACAGCAGGCTTTACTGAGAAATAGTGTTTAAGGAAATGCTTATTTACTGCAGCTTGTACTGATGGCAAGAAGTTCACTCCTGGATTTTCCCTGTTTTTCTATCACTGTGGACAACAGTGGTATTTTCTCTAATCCTGTCCTTAAATGTCTCTACAATATTGCTGTCAGTTTCCATCAGATTTCATGGGATTTATACAAACTGCCAACAATGAAAAAGTCTTTGAACTTTAAGTATAAGCTTCAAAGATACAGTATGATGGTAATAAGAACAGAAACAGAGAGCTGTTGTCGATTAAGCCCTGAATAGATTTTGTTTGGCAAAGAGTGATGGGTTTTGGTGTGTCTATGAGCATATGCATCGTGAGAAGACATGATCGGGGATCAAATGGGATCCCTGGTGGTCATCCAAGTGCCATGTTCCTACATGACCTCTCAATCAGACCTATTGATCCGCCGCACTATTAGCTGTCCAAACACACATTAAGGCCAGATCAACATGGCAGGCTGAGATTGACTGCAGCAGGCGGGAAGGTGAGGGGAGGTGAACACATCAGAAAGCTGCTCTGAGGTTAATGTGATGGAAAATTCTGAGAGAAAGGAAGGTTGTGCTGTCATTTGTGGATTAGTATGTACATAGTAAATGTCATGTGTAAGCAAGTCAATAATTCAGTGTGGTTATAGCATGTTTGCTCTCTCTGTTTACCTCTACTATAAAAATCTGTTGAGACTCTTGTCAACATTTTAGCTATGACACACAACAAAGGACGATACAAACCAAGTAGTGTTATGGAAGACTAAAGATAATGGAAAATAAAGGGTAATTTCACCCCAAAGTGTGAGATTATTACTGTAGTTGCACCAATTGAATTGTTACATTGCAACCAGTCGCAACAGATTGCTGTCCACCAAAAAGTCTGGTCCAGTTTCAAGTTTCTATTTGCTTTTGGGTTTAACGTAAAACTGGCTATGACAGATCATGAATTGGTAGCCAGGTAGTAAACAAAACCTAGAAAGAAGAAGGAACATACAAAAAGGCAAAGCTGTTGTATCGTTTGTACAAAAGGTACAGATGTACAAGATGTCAGCGGTTTCATCATTTGACACACAACCTGTTAGCCCCTTACTATTTGACACATTTGGAAACTGTTGTGACCTATAGGTCAAGATGGCCCAATTTTCATTCCTTTATTTTCTACCTGTACAAGATCATCAGTGTTAGCGATTAAACAATCTCTCATCTCTGCTCTTGGGTCTGATAACCTAAAGCACATGCTGCCCATCCCCCATCCTAATGCATTGATTAAGGAGTGAGGTCTCATGTAAAATATGAACTTGTCCACAGTTTTTAAAAGTTATGTGCCGTTACTGTGGATGTCGTTTTGCATTGTAGTAGTATTGAATCAGCTACGCCATATCAAGAACTTGAAGCAAACAACACTCTTATTTTTTGTCCTGCACATGAATACACTCAATGACAGTCCTTCCCATGGACCATAGAAATAATTGGCTGTATATGCAGAAGATCGCATAATCTGACACACACACACCCTCAAAATTTAAAAATAACTAAATAGAAGTGGTAACCCTTCTTGTTGATGTTGTTGTTTCCTTTCTTCAGTGATAAAAACACATCAATATTGAGAAATGTCAGTCAGTTTTATAACCAGCAGAAAACTCCCTACATGAGCTTTAATTCACTGTCTTTAAGAGTGCTATTAGGGGGTTTAGCTGTTCTGCTTGACTTGTGAACATGCATATGTGCAGAAGCAGTTAAGTTGTCTCCCTCTCTCTCTCTGTCTCTCTCTATCTCACTTTGTCTCTCGATGCTGGGCAGTGACACTCCTCTGCCACCAGCGCTCTAATAGGGAGGGACCGGGCAGCTCACTCAGTGCCGCTAATGCAGCTCACTGCCCGGGGCCATGGGCTAAGCTGGAGTACACCACAACACACACGCTCACATACAACGTGCACACACACACACACACACACATATGATAGTAGACACACACACTATACATCCAGCTCTGTCTCTAACCTTCTGCACAATCAAAAACAACCTGAAGAGGTGGCTGGATGTTTACTCCCTCTGAGTGAAAGGACAGAGTTTCTTCAGTGTCTTGGCTTCATAGTGTCCATGCAATCATCAGTTCAGGAAGAGTTCAGTGGGGGTGGGTGTTTGGACCAAGGTAGCACAGCTCTGTATGGTACCGAGCTTTGGGACTTGTGTGTATATGTATGTATATGTGTGTTGGAGTGTGTGTGTGTATGTGGTTTCTCTCTCCCGGGACTCTCATTATCACTGCTGTCCCAGATGTCACCAAGCACATGAAACACACGTCATGAATAATGGAGTCCTATTTCTACATCTCTCCCTATTTCTCTCTCCTATCCTCCCAGCCTCTTCCCCTCCATCCCTCGTTCCCTCTGATGCCTCTACTGATGCTTAATCTCCTGCGCGCTGCCTCGTTCTGAGACGGTCCATTTAGCTTTACGCAGCATCGTCGGTCTGTCTGGTTAGGGTGGGTTTATGGGGGGGAACATGGCGTCTCTGCGCACTGTGTTGAGTTATATCTACGCAGATGACTACGTCTTTTTTGCATAAGATCCATTTTATTGCTGTGCCCTGACTGCCCATTCAGCCTCTCAATACACCCCCCACCACCACTCCACACTGCCCCCTCCCCCCAGTGTTTACTGTTTAAAGTCACACAGGGCAAATTGGGACAGAGCAGTCAAGTGAAGCAGAAGAGACGTGGAAACTGGACCCTGCTCTGTCTGTCTGTTCTGTCTCATCCCTCCTAACCCGAATCCCCACCTTTGTTTGTTTGTTCCTCACCTTAACACGCCTCTCAACTTTTCCAGCATCCTCTGAGCTCACGTTCGAGTTGATGTACTACACAAGGGTCAGGGCAGGAAGGAAACATGATTGAAGGATGAAGTAAGCAGTCAGAATTGGTTAGGAGAGAGCGCAGCAGTTAGGATTAGACAGCCAAGCGTGGCTTTTTAATGAAAACATGACAGAGCTGCAGATCCTCCAACGTCTTGCGTCCCGTCCCCCTTTTTCTTGCAGAAAAAAAAATGAGCAAGAAGGGGGAAAGAAAGAGAATCGAAAGCTGAAATTCAGATATTGCTCGTGCGACATTTGCCTTAACTGGCAGCGTGACTGTTGCTCTGTCTGAACAGTTTGCTCGTGTTAACAAAGTCTCTTTTATGGAGGAGATGCAGCGGGGCGGGCCTGCGTCGCACAATTAGTTGTTGCACATGAGTTGTGCCAATAAAACCTGCTTTGAATGTGAATTGAAAGGAGTTAAGAGGGTGCCATTCATGGATGTTAAGTAAGAGTGCAGGGGAATAAAAGCCAGGAAAGTGTATATATTTAATTGGCTGACACCTGCTTCTACTTGGGCTTTTAATGTACACAGCAGAGAGAGAGGAGAGGGAGGAGAGAGGGCGCTCGCTTTGAATGCAGATGCAACACCCCCTTTTTGTGCATAAAGGAGGGGAGAACACAGACATCCACTGTTATATCCTCCACTTTTCACCCTCCATCTCTTCCTCAACCATTGTTTTCCTTCTCTATTTCCTCTCATTCCTCCTAAAATCTACTCTTTCTGTCCCACAGTGCTGCTGATTTTCTACTTTGACAAATTCTTCTGCTGCAGAACTGGACATCTGCCACTCACCAACTCCTCTGCGCTAATTTTATTATGTAGTTTATTACTTTTTATTCCGGCAGGGAAATATTTTTGGCCTATTTTAAGCCCCAGTTGGTGTTTTTTTTGTGTGAGTGTTTATGTGTGTGAGTGTGTGTGCCTGGCATGTCTGCATTTGTGAGCACCAAGCATATTCCAGCACTGCAGAGAATATCTCCGGAATATGCTGCTTTTTTTTTTCTTTCTTCTTCTTTCTGTGACAGCCACAAGTCTTTGATCCGCTCCCTCCTCCCTATCCTCCTCCTCCTCTTCCTCTCTCTCTCTCTCTCTCTTCTCACCTTCTTTCAAATTCTTTCCTGCAACTTGTCGTTGAGAACTGGGTATGAGGCAAAGAAACAGAATACCATTTTTATCATTGTTAAATTCAACCACTTTTTACACCCCATCATGATCGACAAATTAAAAACTTACTAAACTTGGATATCCATTTTTATCTGTTTAGCTGTTTAGTTACAAAATCTTTGTCATTCGGCTTACAAACAAGTAACTGCGGCAAATCTATAGATAGGATACCCGGGGCTATAAGAGGTTCTGTGGTTCAATGAGCAAAGATGCGTGAATACTAGTGTTCTACACTTACTTCTATAGAACTTCTGACTTCTAACTGGAATCAACAGTGTGTACACAAAAATCACAGCTCTGATTCTTTAATGGTCAAGTGTTTTATTCCTACAAACTGAAGCACACCTGTGCCAGCAGTCATATCTTCTTCATATTACGGTCTTTACTCAGCAACTGGGCCATCAAACTAAGAATACTCACTGGACTAACCTCAGAAGTCACAATTGAGCTGTAGCAACATACCAGTATTGATGGAAACAGTCTTTGTTGAGACATCACAATATTGATATCGTGCTAAAATTAAGCACCCCCTGAGCATCTTTTGGTCTAAAGAGGTCTAATAGATGTCTAAATGTAGCCTGGATGCAGGTCTAAAATCAGGCTACCACATGTCTAAAAATGAAAGATTTTTAGACGTCTAAATTTAGACCAAGTCTAAATCTGGGCTATATTTATACTACACTGTATAGTGCTCAACGGCTATCATCATTATTTTTATAAAGTACTTGGAGATCAGTTATGCAACTCACAGTTGCTTTTTGAAGTAAATAGTTATCAAATAATGGGTTAAAGTGCAACGTCTGAATTCTGTCTAAAAATATAAAGAATCTAGACAGTTTAAATTAGGTTTAAAAAAAAAACTAGACATCTAAGAGCGATCTTTTCTCAGCGGGCAGGTTACACTGGTTACTCTGGTCCCCACAGGTCATGAACTGGCTTGAAGCAGCTCTAGGCTGAAAAACTAATAATTAAAGTGACAGGAAATTTAATTGAACATTTATATTTTTAGACTGCTGTTTTAATCTGTTTTTATTCATTTCCACAACTTGAGATTTACTGTGAGTAGCTTCTACTTTAAAATGAAAGTATAGGCCGCAATAATTGTAAGGTGAAAATGTGATATCGTGACAGCCTGAGTCTGTGGTAAAGCTTATGTCAACGTCAATGTTGTCGATCAGATTGTGAATTTGTGTAGAGATCAGCCAGAGATCAAAATCCTCACAGAGGCAGAGAAGTCTATGTCTATATTTCTATAACTAGAAATATAAAGATATGGTGTGTATTGTCTCACACTAAGTGTTGTGTGGACACAGGTCATTAAACCTCAAAAAAGGACAATAGTGCAGCCTTAAAGGAGACAATTGAAGAGTTTTTTAGTCAATTTCCCTGTTTGACATTAAACCACATAGCTCAAAACTCTGCTCTGTGGAGATTTATCAGAGGGTTTCTATATTGCTGCTGCTTTGTGTAGGAGTGAAACCTCTGACCCCTGCTGCTTTGCCACATTTTCTACTTGTACTGCCTTACACTCCTCATAATGAGCAGGGAAAACATACTAACCTTGATTTAACAGTGAGGGCCCTTCAAGGCACGGAACTACTGCTTTTGACCATCAGCTGTGTTGAGTAAGATGGAGACCCCAGGGATCAGACAAGAGTGATCTGCGAAGAGAGAAACAGGGATCTGAGTTCGATAGCTCATTAGCCTTTTCCAGACCGATTAGATAAGGGGTCTATACAGGGAACTCCCAAAGGACAAGCAGTGATTTCACAGAAAGTGGTGGTCATATAGTCAGTTTAGATGTTTTTTTAAAATATCAAGGTTTTATTTTGCCTATTACACAGAAAAAGTTGTATTTCAGGAATGTTCGTGTCATGAAATAATTCCTAAACAGGATGAAAAATGTTGCCTCCTTAAATAGCCAACTCTACACTGAGTGGAAATTTGCCCTTTTAAAGCATATAGGTCAGTTTGGTTTCAGCTAAATTGGTTTCCTGTTGATGGTGGAAGAGCCCGGCTGGGTTTCAAAACTGTATAAATAACTGCCAATGAACAGGCCTCGAGTATTTTTAGAAATGCCTTTTTTCTTTGAGCGAGGGACACTCACAACAAGCGACACACACTTCTTGTCTTGGCGGTTCAGAAAATTTAAAAGTCATAAAAAAATCTGTCTCATTTTGTGGTTAAGAAGGGGACTGACCCAAGATTGAGACACAGGATGAGGGAAAACCAAAAGAAAGTGTGCTCTGTTAGAGGTTTCTCTAAAATATTTGTGATTGGATGCAAAACCCATGTGTATCTCAGAAGCTATTTTTAGCTTCTTTACACTGATGCTATTTTTTGCCCGTTCCTCTCGCTGACCTCTCCCACCGACCCACCATTCTGATTTTTTTGCAGTGGCACATCACAGAGGGTTCCACTGTTCCGTCCTCGATGATTGTAAACATGTGCTGCTTTAATTATTGCTGAAAGTACGCCTAAATCAGTGCAGGATGGCAGCGAGAAGACCCTAGCAACAGGGAGAGGATGAGGAAAGCGTGAGAGAGGGGAGGGGAGGGGGAAAGATGCAGAACATCAATAAATAATGGCCCCACTGAGGAGGTGGAAATATGGGCCTCGTTATCTTTGCGCCGACGCCTTCATTTGCATGTGAGAAAATGAGGCTGCTACCAACTTGCACGCGCACACACACACACACACACACATACACACTGGATCTTGGACCCAAATGAGCTATAGTATGTATCCTATTTATAGACTCTGTCATGCTTTTAGTTTTTCCTATTCTCTCTTGCACATTTATACACGTGTTATTTTCCTTTTTCTTTCCACCTTTTTGAACAGTCATGGCAGCAGGTCAAACCTGAGAGGCCCTGATGGACCCAAAAATGAAAAGCAAACTCAAACCTTTATTATATGAGAGAGGTTTGCTGAGGACATACAGCACAGTTCATTGAAGTAATGGCCTTTTATTAAATTACATACATGCAGAGAAAAGTATACTGGATTTTAAATGCCTTCTATCCATTTCCTTTATTCTTTCAGCTGGTCTGTGCATTTAAATCAACCTCAGATGAATGTGTGTTACCTAAAGCTACATGAAGGATTAAATGGTCTATGCTGTATTATTGTGCATGCAGGAACATAAACGCTGTAAAAGAAATAAGCTGGGGGAATAAATAACAGTGGAACAGGAAGAGTGAAGATGACTGAATTATGTTTATGTAATAGAAACTAAATTATTTAATGTTTTAATAATAATAAGTATAATAAAGGTATCGATTTCCTACAATTTTCTTCTATAAAAAATGTACATTTTCCTGATCCAGTCTTCACTAGAAAGGGTAATTGTAGTTCCCCTCAGGACTCCATCTGCATCAGGGATACATGAACAGTTCTGCACAATCTTTCCATGAATGGGTCTCATTGAGACTCTGACCAAACTCATAGAAAACCCAACAATGTTGGCATCCTCTAGGCAACGCGGCTGCTTTCAAAAAGCTTCTTTCTGGGTGAAAGAACTCTGTAAAGAAGCATTTATAGTTGATGAAGAACACTTAAACCTCTAAATGGCTTTTTGCGAGAACTGAGTGCTGCTATTTTTACTTCTTGCTCCTTTTGGTTTCTTGGTTCATGGTGTTTCACAGAACCAGAAGAGGTTTTAGGGTTTTTTCTGTGTACAGTATGCGTGATGGCACAGCTGATCAGTGATAAGTCCATTCCCAATTACAGAGTTTCTCCTGAAATAAGTGAGAGCATGACCGTAAACACACTGAACGAAAAAACCTGCATGTTACAGATGTGATTTTTTTGTAAAAGAAGAGGAAAAACTACAGTCCTTTGAGTTAAAATATTTTGTTATTGGCATAAAAATATCATGAGCTTGTAGAGATCGTTACAGTATCGTAATGGAAAAAAATTATGCAACACTGAACAATCAACAACAGCCCTTTTTTCGGCTCGGATTTCCTGCATGCATGTGTGCATGTTGTGCTGCAGCTGTGCATGTCCATGTCTCGGTGTGTCTGTGTGTGAAAGGCACATCGGCTCTGTTTCTCGTTATCAAGTCAAGTCAGCATGAATAAAAGCCGAGGGAGCGCAGTGATTTAGTAATTAATATTTTACTCTGTCTGCCACTCTGCTTAGAGACTGAGAACGAGCCGCTCAGAAACACACACAGAGTGAGAGAGGGAGATGATAAGAGGGTTCACACAAAGAGATAAAGACAGTCATCTGTAGATCCACTGATTTTATGTACAAGACACTCAGTGAACAAGGACAGATAGTGAGGGAAATAATGTGGCGGCGTTGTGTAATCAGTGTTGTTCCAGAGGCATCGCTGCAGAAGGGATGAATTCCGTCCCCTGCTGCAGAACGAAAGTGTGGCTTTGACAGATCCAGCTGACTCTCTGCCGCTCTCTCTTTCTCTTGCTCGCGCTCTCCCCCCTGCCTATGTCAGAGTGTTGTGACAGGCGAGTTGTTGGTGTTGTGGGAGTAGCAGCCTTAAAGTGCTCATTATCCTGTAAGGCTTCATTCTGGGGGGCAAACAAAGGCTGCTGTGAAATTGCAGCCTGTGCCTCCTCTCGGGTCATGCAGTATATTCCAAGCAAACACATGCACAGACCATAACTGCTACCTTTACTGTTCCTGCTCACGACCCTGACAAACAGAGATTATGGATAAAATGTTGATGCTGATAAACACACAGGTGTACCTGAATGCAGCTAATTCCACTGCTGACCTGCAGTTTAGATATATGACAGACATAAGTGATAGCTGCTGTTTACAAACTGTAACTGACCTCAGTGTATGACCCCGACTGTTTTGTATTGTGTCTCATATGCAACAGTTTGTGTGACAGATGCTGTTGCATATTTTTTGGGGCCTAATAAATATGGCTGAATGTCACGTATTAGTTGAGACATTGTAGGTTGAGGCCTTGCAGGGTAAATACCTAGACTTCTGTCTCTATCTGCTGAAAATCTGTTGAAGTATTTAAACTTTTACCAACAGTTTTTTTAAGGCACAAAAAATGTGGATCAGGTGCAAAAGGCTCTAAAAGAGAGCATGGGGCGTTTATCTCATCGAGGAACACTTCATCTTTACCTTAAGTTTCTGTTAAAACACTCTAGAAGAAGAACTTGTAGATGGTGTCGTGATGGTGGTGTGTATGAGTTATACTTTGTGTGTGTTTAAGGGGAATAAGTCTGTCTCTGCTCTGTCTTTGGGTGGTGAAAGTGACCGCTGTGTGTCCTCAAGGCCTTGAAAGAGTGCCAGGTTTAGGGAAAAAAAACTTCAACAGGCAGGTAGTGCCAACTGTTCAGGCAGCTGTTTGGTCTCAGCACAACACATTTTTACAATAAGCACAATGGGTTTGTACCCTAATGATCATATTCTTGCAGATTTTTAACTGTCTTTTATTCTGTCAGCAGTTTTCTTCTCAGGAAATTATAATAAGTCTTTATCGTATGTGTTCCCCACAGGTAACAGGTTCTCCCTGACCTCCTTCGGGGCTCTTTACATCTCTGATGTTCAGAAGGAGGATGCCCTCTCTACATACCGGTGCATCACCAAACACAAGTACAGCGGCGAGACGCGGCAAAGCAATGGAGCCAGGCTCTCTGTAATGGGTGAGAAGTTTGTTTTTTATTTTTAGCACATTACCCTGATATTTCTCATTGCTCAGACCCCCAAAAAACTCTGTTTCTGCCCTTCAGACCCCAACGAGTCCTCGCCCACCATCCTGGACAGCTTCCAAGCAGGGGAGGTGTATGCAGGCCAGAGCATTGAGCTTCCGTGCATCGCAGGAGGTTACCCCAGCCCCACCGTGCGTTGGCTTAAAGACGGTCGCCCTCTACCCTCAGATGCCCGCTGGACACGGCGTTTGACGGGGCTGACCATCAGCGACCTGAGGCAGGAAGACAGTGGCAGCTACGCGTGCGAGGTCACCAACAGTTTTGGCTCAAAGGAGGTGTCTGGACAGCTCCACGTTATAGGTTTGTGTGAGCACAAATACACACACTCATACACACACAACCTGACAGACTCCCACGCTGTCTTCTCAGTGAATCAGCCTGGCAGTCAGACACATTCAGCGGCTCCTCTGCTTTTTGGTTTGAGGCACACATATAAGTCGCACCTCGAGTGTGTCTGTAACAAACATATGTGCGAGCTGTGCAGTATGATGCCCCGTCATATCAGGTCTCAAGCAGAGAGACAGGGCAATAATTCACTGAGACTAGATCCGTAACACAGCTGCCAGCAGCATTCACCATCACAGAGCAGGAGGGTGAGGAAGACGGAGATAAAGACGAGGGGTCACAGAGGGGACGATCAGACATCCAGACAGTGCTGGAATGACATTATCTGCTGTGTACTAACAAGATAATAAAAGAGGCGGAGATAAATGTACATTGTGCAAGGTATACAAAGAAACAAAGAGCGGGAGGAGGCGAGACAGAGGGAGAGAATAGTGAGGCGGTGGGCTTTGCCAGTGGGCACATCATGGCAGCACACTCTGCTACTCTGACAGGGTAAAGGGGGGGATGGGAGGCACAGAGATGCCCCCCAGCACACACCACCAGCTGCCTTATTGCTCACTGACATTTGCACACACACATATGTACATACACACTCGCTCTGGCACACACACACAAACACACTCACACACACAAGTGGACAGAGATGTGAAGAGATATCTCCAGCTGCTTTTTTAATGAGTGCGTCCAACTGATTGAGTCACCACCGTTGATTGTGCTCCCTCTCTCCCTCTCTCTCTGGCTCGTTGAATGTAAGTGCAGACTGTATGCATGAACCCGTGTGTCTCATTTTAAATTCAGCTGGATGATTTTAGAGCTTTTTAGGAGGTTAAAATTTTTACTACTTGATTAATGAAGATACTACGAAATTGGATTCTATTCATATTTTTATATGTTATATTACTATAAAAGAACCAAAAGATAAGCCTAACCAGACAGTTATCCTGCCACTGTCAGACAGAAACCTCTATCACCATATTTCATTATTCCAATTTTGTACATAAATCAGTGTTTTCAGCCTCCTTTTACATCTGCTGATGGTGTTTTACAAACTTCAACTGATGAAAAATGTTTAAAACAGGGATGAGTTTCTATTTCCCTGAAAGTAGATATGAGCAATAATCATGAAATATTGTGTGCAAACCCCCCCAAAAAACTTCCATTACAAATATGATTTCCCAGACGAGCACTGTTGGATTGTGATCCCTAAGTTATCAACCAGCAATAAATTAACAAATAGTAGTTCATGAGCAATTGATAAATATGTCAAATGTGTGTAAATGTGGTTTAACAACAGCAACATTGCATATGTTTTCAAAATACAAGTTTTGCAAATCAAACCATAAAATATTTAATTCTACAAAATGCTACAGTACTTGACCAAATAATGGAAAATAAGATACAAATGCATCTGGTTTCTAACAGACAACGTATTTTCATCTTTCAGATCCGCTTCGTGTGACCCTGTCCCCCAAGAATCTAAAAACTGGTATCAGCAGCACCCTGTTTTTCACCTGCACTGTCGAAGGCTCTCCAGAATACACCATCAGCTGGTACAGCAACACTGAGCCCATTGTACCTGACCAGCACATCTCCATCCAGGGTCAACACAACGACACCCTGCAGATCACTGCAGCACAGAAGTTCCACTCTGGGGCATACCAGTGCTTTGCCTCCCGAAAGGGCTACACTGCTCAGGACTTTTCCATTATTCTGCTAGAGGGTATGTTGATGGACTGACCGGGAAGTAAACACTGAATGCTGTTTAACAAGAGAATCAGGGTTTTATAACGGCAATGTAACATCAAAAATGACAGGAAACCAGAATCAGCTGTTTGTTGCTCTGTTTGTATCTAAGTTTCTTGCTATCTTCTGCGCTCCCTCTTAGATGGTACTCCTCGAATCGTGTCTTCCTTCAGCGAGCGTGTGGTGAACCCTGGAGAGCCTTTCTCGCTCATGTGTGCTGCCAAAGGAGCTCCGCCCCCTTCCATCACCTGGACGCTGGACGACGAGCCCGTGGTGCGAGACTCCACCTACAAGACCAGCCAGTACACCCTGTCGGACGGCCTGACCGTGTCACACGTCAACGTCAGCAGCCCGCTTATTCGAGATGGGGGAGTGTACCGTTGCGTCGCACGCAACTCGGCCGGTAGCGCCGAGTACCAAGCGCGCATAAACGTAAGAGGTGCCTGTCTGCTTTTCAATATAAATGCACTCTACACCTGACTCCATATAAACACACACACACACAGGAGATAGCAAGAGGAGATTACTTTGCACTTCACATAGTCAAGTCTGTCTGTCTGTCTGTTTATCTGTCTATCTATCTAACTGTCTATAATCAGAGAGAGACTAAACTAATCAAATCTAAGCTATGCAAATTATTTTATGTGGTGTTATGAAAAAAATTCTGAAAAATGTCATCCTGCCTTTTTTTTTTATAAGCCAATCAATATGATAATTTGTTAGGGTATATAAAACAAGGTCACCTCACCCGATGCCTATCTCCAGTTTCAGGCATTGAAAATGACAAACTCTACATTGTGGATCTCGTTGCCGGTCTTGTTTGTTTTTGTAGGTGATAACGAAACATCATTAATTTCAGTGTGTTTCACATGCAGCTAAAAATTCCTCACTGGGGCCTTTAAGAAAATAAAGAAGTCAAAATCTGAACCTACATCAATAAAAGGGGTTTAAATGTTTAAGCGTGTGATTTAGCACACAATATGGCAATAACTCTGCCACGAAATTTTAAGACATTTTAAAGCAGTTATTGCTATATGGCTAATCTAACTATTTTAGCACATATATCCTTCTTTATGAAATTGACTTTTTGCCAAAGTTGAACAGTAAAGAAGAGATTTTGCATTAACACATGCAGTGGTTACTCAGTTAGTGAGCAAATTTAGGTCTCTTTGGCTAACTGCAGCTAACCCACAGCTAGCTTTAAAGCATTATTTGCTTTATTTACTTGTGTTAATTTACAGTTACTGTTTGCAGCTGCTGCTCTCTGCGACCTCAGACAGCTATGCTAACTATTAACCCTTTCTATCTACCCAGCTACTAGTCTATCTACTTACAGCCCTTCCTATCTATCTTTCTATCTATATGAGGAGGGATTTAGATTATTACACACACTCTCCTAGATACACATAATGTATGATTAGACTAAAATCACCAAATATCCTCAATTATTTTAAGTAAAGGGAGCCTAACTAACCTCCCTGTCCACTTGTCAACTTGCCCCAATCACTCTATCCCTCAACCTTTATCTCTTCACCTCCTGTCCCCGTGGCTGTTCCTTCACTCTGCCATGACCTCCCTCACCTCATCTGCCCCTCTCTCCGACCTCCGTGTTTCTCTTCGTTTCCCCCCCTCCATCCCCTCCCTCTCTTCCCTGTGTCTCCAGGTCCACCTCGAATCAGACCCATGCGGGACATCACCGCAGTGGCGGGTAGGAACACCTACATAACATGCCGTGTGATTGGCTACCCATATTACTCCATCAAGTGGCTGAAGGACGGCATGCAGCTGCCTGATAATCATCGTCAAGTGCTGTTTGAGAACGGCACCCTGAGGCTGACGGATGTGCAGAAGGGCGCGGACGAGGGTACCTACTTGTGTAGCGTTCTGATCCAGCCCCAGGTGTCAATCAACCAGACTGTCCATGTCACAGTCAAAGGTAAGATCGTAGACTATAACAACTGGGCACTGTTGTGTGGTAGACACTTAATAAAATTCATGTACAGAATAAGAGGTACTAAACCACCTGCCTGATCTGGCTGTACTTGAGATTACCATAAAGACATTTTTTTATTTATTGAGGGTATTTGTTGAACAGATTACAGTATTGAAAACAAATGTGCCTCAAAACAGTAGAGAAAAAAACACTTTGTAACCACACATTTTACAAATTAGCAAAAGATATTTCTGGAGTACCTATTCACTGCCAACTGGGGACACTAATTTTCAAAGTTGTGCTGTCCAACTTTGCAGTAATCCATCATGACTGAGGTAAATGGTGTTCAAGACAGATTTATGTTTCAGTCTGCGTCTGTATTTTGTCGAGTCTGTGATTGGGGTAACGATGGTAGCAGGGCAGCTGCAGAGGTGTTTAAGGCTGTGTGCATGTGCATGTGCCTACGTGAGTGTGTCTCTGATTTAATTAGATGAATAATAATGAAGCCTAGATTAAATCCCCCAGATGTCTCAGCTGTAGTACCCCCACCCCAACCTCCATTGCTATGGCAACAGAATGACTTCCTCCTGCCAATTGGACTCTAACCAGAGCGGCTATTATGGGCTGCAGGAGTTGGGGGCTTAAGCGGGGGACGAGAAGAGGGGGCCCACTGGCCAATGACCTTCTCTCTCCCTCAGCATTGCTCCAGATGGCCGCACTGCCACTCCTCCTCATCTATCGCTGCCTTTATTCCACTGACTCTCTGCGCTCTTCCTTTCTTCCTCAGTGCCACCGCTCATCCAGCCCTTCGATATCCCCTCTACCTCAGTGGGGAAGCTCATGTACATTGCCTGCGTGGTGTCATCTGGGGACATGCCCATACGCATCACCTGGCACAAAGACGGCCAACTCATCGTGCCAGGCTCTGCTTCTGGCGTGGCAATAGAGACCAAAGAGTTCATGAGCTCCCTGCAAATCTCTAAGGTGACACTGAAGCACAATGGAAACTACACCTGCATCGCCAGCAATGCCGCTGCCACTGTCAGCTGGGAGAGACAGTTGATTGTTACTGGTGAGAGACTGAGCAGGAAGAAAGTTACGTGATGATGAATATGGGTCAGATGAGAAGTGATATCTAATGTGCTTAGGGAGCTTAGGACTCCTATTTTAGAACATTTCCATTTTCTACCTTTCATTGGAGGACTTCTTTTAGTTCCTCCATTTGGGTTAACTGACTGCTTATTTTATTTCCTCAGTGCCTCCTCGTTTTGTGGTGCAGCCCAACAATCAAGACTGTATCTACGGCAAAGCTGGAGTTCTCAACTGCTCTGTGGAGGGTTACCCACCCCCAAAAGTCATGTGGAAACATGCCAAAGGTAAGTCAGCCCATCATCCCTATATCTAAATAACTAGATCATGTAAAAAAAAAAAAATTGAAGGAAGTTACAGTCAATAACTTTGTGTCATATTACATGTGCAGGTGTAGGAAACCCACAACAGTACCACCCGGTCCCCCTTACAGGCCGTATCCAGATCATGTCAAACGGCTCCTTGCTCATCCGCCATGTGCTTGAGGACGACAGAGGGTACTACCTCTGTCAGGCCTCCAACGGGGTGGGCTCAGACATCAGTAAAAGCATGATCCTCACTGTCAAGAGTAAGTGTCAATCATCCTGGCTTTAGCTTGAACACACTCCCTCGCATGACCACATCTCCTGCATTGCACAAATAGGGTACAGTGCACAGAGACTTGGCTTTTTCCAAGAGAATCTGCCCTTCTAAGATGCACTTTAGCCTCAGGCTAGTGTGGCATTTACTGTAGCTCTCAAAACCTCCATCCTGCACGTCCTGAAATGGGGGTATCTTTGATATCGATTTAAGTGTTGTAGCTGCCGATCCATGTGCTACTGAATGTTTGGTGGGGAAAAGGGCTGATGAATTAGTGATGAAAACAAAACCGCAGGAACCCACTCAATCAATAATCTATGTCTGAGGAAAGAAGGTGGAAAAGAATCAGGAGGAGAAGAAGAAGGCAGATTGGGAGGAGTAAAAGGACCAACAGGGCTTGAAGCGTGAAATGAGAATGGAGAATGAAGGGCAGAAATAGAGATGTCTATACATCTCTAATACATCCTGGTATTCCAATACCATACCCCTGTTCCCTTGTCTCATTACTCCATATAATACTATTTGTCACACTGACATGTGTCTGAATTCTGCTCAGTTCCTGCCATGATAACCAGCCACCCAAACACCACCATGGCCAGGAAGGGCCAAACAAAGGAGCTGAACTGCACAGCACGAGGGGAGCAGCCCATCATCATACGCTGGGAGAGGGGAGACACGGTCATCGACGCGGAAAGAAACCCCCGATACTCCATCACCATCAACAAGAAGGGAGATGAAGTCATCTCCACCCTAAAGGTGAGGAACACGTTACAACACAAAGCAGACCGTTACACCAAAGCTTAATTCGATACCATGAAGTGAATGTCAAGAATTTATTTCTACTATCTCATCTGATACTTTTACTCCATTTAAAGGCTCAGCCTCTAACTCAATTGTTTACTTTATTAGTAAGAGTTAGTGGAGAATGATATGGCCGTCATGTTAACAAGCCAAAAATGAAGCTTTGGTCAGCAGCCACTTATCCTAGCTGTGTCCCAATTCAGAGTTTGCATGCTTCAACAGTTGCATTTGCAGACTGATGGCAACAAAATGGCACAACCTTGATAGACCAAAACGTCTAATCTGTTGGTGGTGGTCTAGGCAAGTTACGCAGGTTGAGACCATTGGAGGATGCTAATAGGAAATTCTTCTGCGTCAAGCTGAAGCCTTTGCATACACCTTAGGTCTGCCTAGCTCTGCCAACATTTGTAGCTTGACATGTTCCCCCTCTACCTCTTGAAATAATACAGACTACAAGCCTTGTGGCTGGCATAGATGGTGGCAGAAATTTCCAGTATTTCTACTGCATTTGCCACTGCAGCGTAGCCACGGCATAGGTTTAACGCAGAAGAATAAACCTGACTTTGGGAACCTCCAATAGCCAGTTTGGCTCTGTCCAAAGGTAACACAATCCGTTCACCAGCACTACATTTGACCACTTTGAGATAGGAGTAGAGGATTTTCTTTTTCGCTAACTAGCTAGTCATTTATACTCCCTAAACATGAGTGGTAATATTACTGAAGGCTCTTCTCAAAGTATGGAATAACATAAAAGGTCAAGCTTTTTCTTTTATACTAGTAAGTAGAAAAGAGGTGGAAATGTAGGGATCAATAGGATCAAGATTTGGGGCCAAACTATTGGTTCAGCTGTAATATTGCACAATATTTTTTAAGTGTACCTGCTGTCTGTTGTGGGTCATTTAAATACCATCCAGCCCATTGAGCCTTTTTCTGTATGTGCTGATCTTCACAGCTGAACCCAGCTGAGCGAGGGGATTCTGTCTTCTTCTCCTGCCATGCCATCAACTCCTATGGAGAGGGACGAGGGCTCATCCAACTCACGGTGCAAGGTATCTCTACCACAAACTACTCATGGCTCACAAGTTTCTTCAATTTACTTAAGCTTTGCATGGCAGATTTGGTTATGTAACATGTCCCTCCCTCTCTGTCTCACAGAACCACCAGATCCTCCTGAACTGGAAGTGAGGGAGGTGAAGGACAGGAGCATGAACCTACGCTGGATCCAGAGGTTTGACGGAAACAGCATCATCACTAGTTATGACATTGAGTACAAGAACAAATCAGGTGGGTTTTGTGAAATTAGATATGCCTAGGATATATTGTAGGGATTCATGTCCCAGAAGTGTGAAATCTTCTTAAAATTTTTTTGGTAGACTCCTGGGATCACATGTACACAACCAGGAACATCTCACCCACTAACAACCAGGCCAACATTGTAGAGCTGCACCCAGCTTGTGTTTACAGCATTCGAATGTACTCTTACAACAAGATTGGTCGCAGCCTTCCAAGCAAAGAGCTCACAATCAGCACTGAGGAAGCACGTGAGTGATCATTCAGTCTGGTTGAAAAAAAATCTTCATGTTAAATTCTCTTTTAGTCGACAAAACATATGAATATTGACTGTTGGGCTGTTTTTGTCATGTTCCATCAACAGCACCTGATGGGCCACCAATGGATGTAATCCTCCAACCAATGACATCTCAGAGCATACGTGTTACATGGAGGGTAAAGTCACTACTTTGTGTTTATTATGAATAAGATCTGATTTCAATATCAGTAATCTTCTCCCCCAGAAATGACTCATGCTACCTAACTTTGTGTCTTTAACTGCTAAAGTTTAACGTTTAGTCAGGCTTTGGCATGCCTATTTGATTACTGGTCATCAATTTATCCACAGCATTTTGACAACCTTAACCTCTAATGCTTATGGAGGGGCAGGAAAGGAAAGCCAGTAAAAGTATCAGCTTTGGTCATATGAAGATGGTTCAAATGAGCCGCAAGAAACAAATATTTTGCATTAATTACGTATCCATTTATCCTTTAAAAGATTTGCTCTGCATTTCTTTCAGGCTCCAAAGAAGGAACTGCAGAATGGGGTGATCCGAGGTTACCAGATCGGCTACAGAGAGAATGGTCCAGGCAGCAATGGCCAGTACAGCATAGTAGAGATGAAAGCAACTGGTGACAGTGAAGTGTACACTTTGGACAATCTTAAAAAGTTTGCCCAGTACGGGGTTGTGGTCCAGGCCTTCAACAGAGCTGGGACAGGTCCATCCAGTACTGAGATCAATGCTACCACGTTGGAAGATGGTAAGAAAGACTGAAGAGAGGGACGGGAATAAATGCATAGATGGCAGCATCCACAACTCATAGAAACACATCTTTTTAATTGATTTGATACTAAAGAAAATAGAGTTAGTGCAGCGACAGTACATCAGACACATAAATATAAAGAGCTAAAAAACATACTGTATATAGGTTAACTCTAAAGCCCACCCCCCCATTCTTTTTGCCTTTAATTAGCACCCTCATTAGGCTGGTAGAGAGCAAAAGAGGAACAAGGAACCCGATTACTCTCTAAATGTCTGCCCCCTCTGTCTCCTTCTCTCTCCTGTCCCCCTTAATCTTTCTTCTTTCTCCCATTGGTTCCCCTCTCTTCTTCCTCACCCACTTTCTGCCTGCCTTATATCCTTCTACATATAATGTATACATGTCTGACACCACTGATTCTTTCTATTAGACTAAAATATACAGATCCTTTTTGACTGTAGATGCAGTGATGGCAGACACTGTGATGATGGCAGCAGTAATAGTGAATTATTGTCTCGACACATAGTCTAAAACTGCTCCTACAATGGCAATTACCTTAAAGGTGAACATTGTCTTCCTTCAGATTTTATCTCCCACCTCTCAGCGCTCCTCTCATCTGCATTTTAACCCCTTAAAGTGAAGGTGTTTCATTATTTATGTTGCCCTCTCCTAGTACCCCTCTCAACACCTCCTCTCCCCCACTTTCTTAAAGCTAATGCTAAACAAGAAGCTGTTGAGAGCTGATCTGAGCTTAAATGACAGATTTATTTCAGCAGAGGTTGTCTGTAGGCTGTTGCTGTTGAGTACTCGTTAAACATCGGTGCTTTGGTCACAATGCTGGATAATCCAAATCCTCTTGGAGGCAGAACTAATTAAAAAAACAATCTATTGTTTTTGGAAAATAGATCCCATTAAAAAAAGTTTGTATGTTTGAAACTGTATCGCTTATACTCTTCTTTGCTCTCCTCCAGTACCCAGCGAGCCTCCGCAGAACGTGCGAGCCATCTCTGTGACGTCAGACGAGGCGGTAATCACATGGGCAGAGCCTCCACGGCTGACGCTGCACGGTGTGCTGAAAGGCTACCGGGTTGTGTTTTGGTCCCTCTTCCCTGACGGAGGTGGGTGCTGTGGGGGCCAGGCCCAATGGCCAATGCAGAGTAATTATCACCTATCTCATTCTAAACGTCACCAAACCCCATCCTCTCACCCACACACCTTCTTCTCTGTCAGTGCTGTGAGCCTGAATGTGTCACTGTGTGTCAGTACCTTCCTCATTAAGCACTTCCTGTTCCTGTGTGTGTTAAGATTTGCCTGTATACTTCTGTTTCCTTAAACTTAAATGAGATTACAGTACTGTAGTTGAGTGTTTGTGTTCATGTCCAAGGTTAAATTCAACTTATTTGCTTTATTCAGTATGTTTTGCAGAAAAATCTCTTTAAAAAAAATAAGCATTTTAATGATTTTGTTTGGTTTAAAAGGAAATTAGGGGTTCTTTTTTTTGCTGGTAAAATAAATATATTTATGAACATGGCCCTGTCTTAAACAAGGTATCTGCCATTACTGAGTCTCAAAGTAGACCTGTTTCTTTCTTCTCCAGAACAGCAGCTCACGCATTAACAGCTGCCAAAATTTAAAGAGACCGTGCCCTTTTAGCAAAATGTCATGTTAGTCAAAGCTTGCAAACGTTCAATCAAACAATTTTTTAATTGATAATCCAGAATTGTAAGTCGCAAAAAAGAGAAATGTCATGTTGAATATCTGAGGCCTACTAAATCTTATGGCTCACACTAAAACCAAAGAAATCAAAGTTAAGTGGTTGGTCAAGTTGGTTTAGTTTATCGTGAGATGGTCAGCCTGTTTTTAAGCCAACCGGATGTTAATCTTATACTGGCCCTGACCATCAAGTCCTGATCTGCTTTTTAAATAATGCTAGCAGAATGTACAGTTTGATTATACTAGTATTACAGGAGTTTTTGATATTATTAACACAAAATAAAGAATCTGTGTCAGTATTGATGTCGAAAAAATATCCAACCGTCTAGTTAAGGGAAGGTTGTTAGATTGAGACAGGACACATTAACCTTTAGCTGAATTCAATCATAATCACAGTCTTTTCCTAACTAAAGCAAACTACACTCACCGGCCACTTTATTAGGTACACCTGTCCAACTGCTCGTTAACACTTAATTTCTAATCAGCCAATCACATGGCGGCAACTTAGTGCATTTAGGCATGTAGACATGGTCAAGACAATCTCCTGCAGTTCACACTGAGCATCAGTATGGGGAAGAAAGGTGATTTGAGTGACTTTGAACGTGGCATGGTTGTTGGTGCCAGAAGGGCTGGTCTGAGTATTTCAGAAACTGCTGATCTACTGGGATTTTCACGCACAACCATCTCTAGGGTTTACAGAGAATGGTCCGAAAAAGAAAAAATATCCACTGAGCGGCAGTTCTGTGGGCGGAAATGCCTTGTTGATGCCAGAGGTCAGAGGAGAATGGCCAGACTCGTTCGAGCTGATAGAAAGGCAACAGTGACCCAAATAACCACCCGTTACAACCAAGGTAGGCAGAAGAGCATCTCTGAACGCACAGTACGTCGAACTTTGAGGCAGATGGGCTACAGCAGCAGAAGACCACACCGGGTGCCACTCCTTTCAGGTAAGAACAGGAAACTGAGGCTACAATTTGCACAAGCTCATCGAAATTGGACAATAGAAGATTGGAAAAACGTTGCCTGGTCTGATGAGTCTCGATTTCTGCTGCGACATTCGGATGGTAGGGTCAGAATTTGGCGTCAACAACATGAAAGCATGGATCCATCCTGCCTTGTATCAACGGTTCAGGCTGGTGGTGGTTGTGTCATGGTGTGGGGAATATTTTCTTGGCACTCTTTGGGCCCCTTGGTACCAATTGAGAATCGTTGCAACGCCACAGCCTACCTGAGTATTGTTGCTGACCATGTCCATCCCTTTATGACCACAATGTACCCAACTTCTGATGGCTACTTTCAGCAGGATAATGCGCCATGTCATAAAGCTGGAATCATCTCAGACTGGTTTCTTGAACATGACAATGAGTTCACTGTACTCAAATGGCCTCCACAGTCACCAGATCTCAATCCAATAGAGCATCTTTGGGATGTGGTGGAACGGGAGATTCGCATCATGGATGTGCAGCCGACAAATCTGCGGCAACTGTGTGATGCCATCATGTCAATATGGACCAAGCTCTCTGAGGAATGCTTCCAGCACCTTGTTGAATCTATGCCACGAAGAATTGAGGCAGTTCTGAAGGCAAAAGGGGGTCCAACCCGTTACTAGCATGGTGTACCTAATAAAGTGGCCGGTGAGTGTATATTAGTCCATAAAATAAAATAAAAATCGTATCAAATTTTGAAGATCCTGATACAAGTTTTTGCGTTGCATGTTACCTACAAACTACTTCTGTAGCTTCTTAGTCATAGAGAAATGAATCCCATATTCCTCAAAACATATGGAGCAAAGCAAGTTGGAAGATGCGAAGCAAGGCAGATGTTATAGAATGCAGGATTTGTGTGTATAGAGTGTCCTCCAGATAAGCAAAATACTCTGTAAAAATAAAAGTGTCTCTGCTGCCCCTCTTCAGAGTGGGGAGAAATGCAGAATATCACAACCACACGAGAGCAGGTGGAGCTGCGAGGCCTGGAGAAGTTCACCAACTATAGTGTTCAGGTGCTGGCCTACACACAGGCTGGAGATGGGGTCCGCAGCAATGTTCTATACATCCAAACCCGAGAGGACCGTGAGTATATCTCTTTATCTATTTCACTGATTTTTATTCATTTCAGGACATTTTGAAACAGGGGAAAGCATGCATCACGCTTGTATTAGGTGAGGGTAGAGGGGGTAAGAAGGAGATGGGAGGGGGACATAAAAAGAGTGAGGGGCCTTATCTCAGACCCATGACAAAAGCTCATTTATGCCGGGAAGCTCCATTAGCAGTGCTAATGAGAATTAAGAGGCTTTGGGTCCACAGCTCAGGGCTGAGGGAGGGCTGGAGGAAGACACCAGGGGAAGAGGAGGGGGCTCCCTCAGAGCATACAGCATCCTGGAGTCAGCCATCAGCCCTGGCTTCGCATCCTTTCTGCCAGCTCTCTCGCCATAGGCAGAGGGATTATCTCTACTTGGATTAAAGAGAATTAATTTTGTGCTTACACCATTGGAGGCGGGATTACAGCCAGATCCATGTCTCTTTATAGAGGAGGGGAAGGAGGAGGGGCCGGGAAGTGAAGATGGAAAAGATAGAGGGGTGATCACAGAGCCTATTGTTGGCAGACAAAACAAACACGTCCTCCAGGAAGACACATAATAGAAATGTCAAAGCTAAGACATTTTAATCTGAGCCCTTTTAAAGCATTCCCTCTGTATTTGGTTGAGTGTATTAGTCCTTTAACGTGACATACCCTCTTCTGACTGGCACTAGAGCGCTAATATATACATGTAGGTGGAGTTTCCGCATCATCATACAGGGCAAACTCGCTGTGCACAGACTGTCTGTCTGGAGACCTGGGTAGAATTTGGGCACCAGATGGGACTTAACCCCTTCCCCCTCCTACTAACACTCCTTCTCTGGCATAGAGGTCCAGTTATGATAATGATGACTCCTCCGTCTACCCCTCCCTTACACCACCATCATAATCTGTCCCTCAGGAGCGGCACCTTTCATTCTCACCATTCTTCCATCCCTGCCTCCTTCTTTTAAAACACCCATTGCTACAGCTATCCTTCCTGAGTCTGGGTTTTATCCCTGCTCATGTAATGTGCAGTTAGAGGGAGTCCAAGGACATGAGGGGTTGAATTATTGGATCAGAGGGGCCTCACGTTAAAGAAAAAGAGGCATTTAGAGGACTGTTTCTTACACTGCAGTAGGCATCCTAGAAGAGGCCCACTGTCAAGCCTGAGTTATATTTCTGGGGGGTTTGAATAGGCTTGACACTCTGAACCCTGTACTGTAAGGCCAAGGTGACAAAGCATTATTGTTTATCTTTCACACTCTCTAGTATCCTGTTTTGTTTTGTTTTTTCTTCTCGGTAAAGTCTACTTCATTTTAAATCCTTCTCACTCCTTTACTTGGTAATAAGAGCATTAAGTGGTGGTCAGTGTCAAGCTCAAGTGGCCAGCAGAGGATCAGATGCTGCTGTCTAATCTGTTTGTGGGTTTGTGAGTTAAGAGAACGCTGGGTGTCACATAGTCCGAACTGCTGACCAATGTCTGACTGAACATATGCTACAACTGTGCACCCAAAGGGAGTTCTTCCAAGTCTTCCCAGAGCGGCTTAGTGCGGGATAAGACCAGCAATCTGCAAACAAGCCTGCTCACTTTAATGAGCATCCAACACCCAGCATAAGCGTGCACAAACACAAAACTACACACATAAAAAAAAAACGCATTTGTGCACGCTAGCTTTCCTGATGTTCCTATGTTTCTGTCTACAGTTCCTGGCCCACCAGCTGGTATTAAGGCGGTTCCCTCCTCTCCAAGCAGTGTGGTGGTGTCCTGGCTGCCCCCTCACAAACCAAACGGTGTCATCCGCAAGTACACCATCTACTGCTCCAGCCCAGGGTCTGGACAGCCGGTGAGTGCTTCCTCTGTGGGTGTGACTCATTAGCAGGGCCAGTAGAAAATATTCCAGGTGATTCAAAAGACAGGAATCTGTCAACTTCAGACAAATCTACTGACAGAAATACTTAATCTGCCACCTCTATTATTAATTGAACCTGTACGTGTGTGTGTGTGTGTGCGTGCGTGTGAGTGTGTGTGTGTAAATTTGCACATGTCTCTCTTTCACCGCTTTTGCACCATCGCTTTATTTCCTGCCCTCCCAGATGAACAGATGAGGTTGTCTTGGCAACGTGATGAGACGTAGATATGCAAATGAAGCAGAGAACAAGCTCACACATGCACACTGCCGCATAAGTAGCACACACATACACACATTCACACACACGCATACACACACACACACACACACAGCCATCACATTTCAACATTTTCTATTTATACATGCATGTGCAGCATTTCAGTTGTGGTTAGATCATGTGCACACAAACACCAGCATACACAGTGAAACCTGACATCGGGCTAGAATCTCACTTTCTTATTATTCACAAATACTCCTCCCTCTCTGTGCATGAGTGCCATGTAAATGAGCATGGGCAGGGAGGAGAGAGGGAGGAAGGGAAGAGAAGGGAATGGAAGGGGGGGGTAAGGCAGCTGAGAGACGGAGAAAGAGAAACACCATTAGAGGTAGAGGAAAAAACTGAGGGGAAATGAGGGGAAAAGAGGGGGATGAAGAGGTAGACGAAGTGGGGGAGTGTGAGAGACAGGCAAGGAAGAAGGGAGGAGCAGAAGAGGGTATCAGTCACATCGAGATGAGAGTGCTTTTGTCCGTCTTTTCATTATCTCCCTGTATCACTCCCTGGATCACCACAACACCGCCGCTATGCTGGAGGAATTTTCGAACGCACCCCCTACACACACAAACGCCAAACACATCCTCCCTCCCTCCCGCGTTCCCTCCATCCTCTCCTCTTCACTGAGCTAGACAGAGAAGGGGATAGAGGGAGAGAGGGAACAAGCAAATGGTGAAGGAACTGGAGATGAACACTGCGAGATAAACAGATTAAAGAGATAGAACTGAGGATTGACTTGAGAGGGAAAACACTGTTTTTGAGCACATGTCTGTGTGTGTCTGCAGGTGTGCGTGTGTGTGTCTGTAAAATTCCTCTTAAAGGTGCGTTTAAAAGAAAACACAACAAAAAACACATTAAGTCAGTAGCCAAGCAGATAAATTGCGGTTATCCTTGACTGCCTAAAAAAACTAAAAGAGGAAATAATCTTGGTATGAAACCAAATTTATCAAATAGTTTTTGTGCATCAAATTCAATAATTCTATGGAGTAAATCACAACCCAAAGAGCACTGTCATCTTTCATCATTGTCACACTTACAACCTACAAAATCCTAGTTTCCATGGTTTCTTCCCAGTTTAATGATTAAAGCGGTTTTCTTTATGTCTGTTTATTTTCATAGTGAGATCTAATAATTTGAATTCGTAGCAGAGCAAGGCCTCAAATTTCCAGGTGTCTCGCCTCCAAAAACACCTGATCCAAGTGGGAGGAACAAAGAAAAGACAAACATTTGTCACTCTGAAGCCATTTAAGAAATATAGGCTTAAAAGGGTGATTTTATAAGGTCATTAATTTAATGCTGTGGGCTTATTACAGACCACAAAATTTAAAAATCTAAACATTCAAATGATTAAAAATTTAAAAGAGAAATACAGAGAAGTATAAAATGAAAATGATTTAAAAAAAAGTGAAGCAATTTTGAAAATATAGTTTAAAAAGAAATGGTTCATATGAAAATTTCGTAATTAGGGGACCTATATTTATTCCCATTGCTCCACTTGTTATTCATGGTTGGCCAAGATACTTGTAAATTTGTCAATCAGATCATTTCTAACTTTCTTAAAAAAAAAAAACTAAAATAAATGAAATGGTGAATCTGTGTTGCTCTCTCTTTCTTTAAACTGATGTCAAAAAATAAGTACTTTCATTTCAGTTGATTATCATGTCATCACTGACAGGTCTTAAAGGTTAATGAACATTAAACAAAAATGTTAAAAAAACCTTCTCTAAAACCATGTTTCGTGTACATCCTTTTACAGAAATCATTTTGATATGTCATCGGTGTTAAAATACGAGTGTAAATGATGAAATGAATGAGGGTTGCATTTAATTTGCCTAATTTCATTTCAGGATTCTGGTATCCCGAATGCATTCTCACTGTCACACTTAATTTTTTTTTTAAATCATCGTCATTGTTGTGTATAACATCTCTGCTTTCCCTACTATCACGATTTAAAATGCTTCTAACAAAAAAAATAAGCCTGTGACTCAACCCACAAAATTTAGAGATGTATAACAAGTAACACAATTTTAATCCTGTAAAAATCGGCCTCCACCAAGCCTCTGGTGTCTCTATGTCATCACGTTTAGCTAACATGACATTGCGTGCCCTCTGTTCCAGGCGCCCAGTGAGTACGAGGCCAACCCGGAGATGCTGTTCTACCGCATCACGCACCTTTCCCGTGGAAAACAATACCACATCTGGGCTGCAGCCGTCACCACAGCCGGCCGAGGCAACTACAGCTCAAAGGTCAATGTGGAGCCTGCTGGGAAAGGTGGGTCCTCAAGGCGAGCCGGTCATAAAACAGAAGGGTGGAGGGATATCTGTAAAGGTTATGAGGGAGAACTTAGTGAAGATGGCTATGAAACGGCAACATGATCTCCTGCACACGGATCGCTTTCATTGCTCCCTCTCCTGCTTGCCCTGTCTGCTCTCTCTGTTATTGATTGACAGCCGCTGTATTGATTGAGTAGCGGCTGTGTTGCGAGAAACGCTGTTGTTAATTATGTGGTGATGAACAGGGCCTATCCAGTAAAATGACCCTTGGGGAGAGAGATAGCAGGAGAGAATCAATAGAGGGGAGGGTCTATGGAGAAAAAATAGAGTGAAACTAAGCGGTTCAGAGGAGGGGCTACATTAAAACACCACGCTACAGCTTTTTATCTCCCCAGCAGACAGTAAAGGCCCGTCCCCTTTGGCTAACTCACTCCAAACACAACACAGACAGACACGGGAGATGTTGCAGCAGGTTTAAAACGTCTTGATTTGTTTCTTGAGTGTTGAGACTTTGAGTTAAGTATTGACACTTCATGTTTGTTTTATGTGTGTTTCTAAAGTCCCAGCGAAGATCCTGTCCTTTGGCGGCACGGTGACCACACCCTGGATGAAGGAAGTGCGCCTGCCCTGCAGCTCAGTGGGAGAACCTGCCCCTACAATAAAATGGACCAAAGACAGGTCAGAGCTCATCATATACAAATTGAATATGAGCATCATGACTCACCTAGACAGAGAGTGCTGCTCGTGGGGGCAGATATAACTCAGCTTTCCTCTGGATTAACGTCTCTGACCTGTCTGTGCTTTGTCAGTGAGGACTCAGCCACCCCTGTGACCGCAGACAGCCAAAAACAGATCTTATCCAATGGCACGCTGGTGCTACGCTCAGTTAAAGCAGAGGACTCTGGGTACTACACCTGTACGGCGACTAACACTCTGGGCTTTGACACTATCATAGTCAACCTGGTGGTTCAAGGTAAGAAAAAAGCCAGGAAGTGACTTTAGGAGGATGTTAGCATTTTGATATTTGTTCTCCTTTGTTAAGACGATCTCCCTCTCTTTCTGTATGTCTAGTTCCTCCTGATCAGCCTCGTCTGACCGTCTCCACAACATCCACCTCCTCCATCACCCTGGCTTGGATCCCAGGAGACAATGGAGGGAGCTCCATCAGAGGTGACCAGCAGCGACACTGGCACACATTTCAGCTATTGCATACAAATCTATGACTTTCTTCCCAATGTTATATTAATAAATGTTTTTGCTATTACTTGTACTAAGTCTATATATTGAAGGTGAAAACAATGTTTCTGAGTAGAAAGTCAAACCAGTGCTGATTATAGCTGTTGGTCGCCCCCTGGTGTCCAGCAGGTGTAACAGCAACTTTCTGTTGTTTGCTTTAAATGACTTGTGTTTAATATTAATCTTTGCTATGTGATCCTGCAGGATTCGTTCTTCAGTATTCTGTGGACAACACAGAAGAATGGAGAGATGTGTTCATCAGCTCCAGTGAACGCTCCTTCAGGTTGGACAATCTGCGCTGTGGAACCTGGTACAAGGTCAAGTTGGCCGCCAAGAACAGTGTGGGTTCAGGTCGCATCAGTGAGATCATTGAGGCCAAGACGCATGGACGAGGTGAGCGGTGAAGGAAACATACTTGAGGCTTAAATGAGAAGAGATCTGATGGATTATTATCTCCGGACTCTCTAAAAATAATACAAACTAAATTTCATAGATATGTTTAAGAAAAAAAAATCTTGGTCCAAAGATGATCTTTTATGCTGCTTTGACAATTCAACATCTAAAATATCCTCACTTTTAAAACTTAAGGTTAGTTTATAATCATATGTTGAGTTATCTATATCAGTTTCCAAGTTATGATATAGATAAATATACAGGGAAAGGACAGCTCTATGGTGTCATAAATGAAATTATAAATTAAATCTTGTTGTCGACAAATGATTATACAGAATATACATTTTGTTGGCATGACCTCAGGACCTCTCTGACCTCCTGTTGCCTCTTGTCTCCACTACAGAACCGGTGTTCAACAAGGACCAACCTCTGCTCACCCACATCAACTCCACCCATGCAGGCCTTAACCTGCAGGGCTGGACCAGTGGCGGCTGCCCAATCACAGACTTAATGCTGGACTTCAGACCCAAAGGCACCTGGGCTTGGCAGAGCCTCAAGGCCAACTCCACCACCCAACTTTTCCTCAGTGAGCTGCGTGAGGCCACTTGGTATGAGCTCAAAATGAAGGCCTGCAACAGCGCTGGGTGTGGAAACCAGAGCTCCCAGTTTGCCACTACAGACTATGATGGCAGTAAGTGTCTCTGTTAAGTTTCCATCCATAATCTGAACCTGTCCTCCTCAATATTCTGATAATTATATTATTTCTTCCCCTTGTTTCTGCAGGTACAATTCCTCCCATCAAGTCAGCTCGTGGAGAAGGGGATGATGTGAAAAAACTGTTCTCCATTGGCTCCCCCGTCATCCTGGTTACTCTGGGAGTAGCTTTGCTCTTCATTATACGGAAGAAACGCAAAGAGAAGAGACTGAAACGACTCCGAGGTGAGGGAAAGAAGAGTTCTGTGTCATTATGTTGGGTATTATTTATCTTACGAAGTGTGCCAAGTTAAAACTGCCAGTCATTTAATGAAGATGTGGTCTTCTTGTAGATGCTAAGAGCCTTGCTGAGATGCTAATCAGGTAAGAGCTGGTTTTTCCGAACACAACATTTTTTTCATGCAGAAGTAACAATTTATAAAGTGTAGGTCATCCTCATAAATATCAAAGTAGCCTCACAAGAGATGTTATTCTTATATATGCCATGTCCTTGTGTGTGAGCAGCAAGAACAATCGCAGTATAGACACTCCAGTCAAGGGCCCTCCTCAAGGACCACGGCTTCACATCGACATCCCGCGTGTTCAGCTGCTTATTGAGGACAAGGAAGGAATCAAACAGATAGGTATGGAGCTGCCCCTCCAGCAATGTAAACTTTATTAAGTAGGGTCTATTTATAATTAAATTAACTTGATCTAAATGTGTCCCCTCATCTCTCGCCGGTAACAGGGGAGGACAAAGCAGCCGTGCCCGTGACCGACACTGAGTTCAGCCAGTCAGTGAATCCACAGAACTTCTGCACAGGCGTGTCCCTGCACCACCAAGCTCTTATTCAAAATTCAGGGCCTTTGATTGACATGTCAGACATCCGCCCAGGCACAAGTAAGTTTGTTTTTCCAAGCTACGAATTTCACAGCTTATAAGGGGATAAAACATAAGACAGGTTAAGCAGGTAAAGCCGAGGGAAAGCTCTGATCTCTTATTGAATTGCCCCTCCATTCACCTCTGTTCTGAAAATCACCAAACAGCGAGGACGGTACCTCTTCTCAACAATCAATAAATAGATGCACAGTCTTTATTATGCACAAGCTGTTCTCTGATCACTGTGACCTCTCTCAGATCCAGTGTCCAGGAAGAGTATTAAATCAGCACACAGCTCAAGGAACAGATACTCCAGCCAATGGACGCTGAGTCGGCCGAGTCAAAGCCAGTCCACGGCCTCAGCACGAACTCTGACCTCGGACTGGCGTACAATGGGCTCTCATGGAATCACAGCCACTGAGAGTGACAGCTATAGCGCCAGCCTTTCGCAAGACACAGGTGAGTCACTAGAGGCCACTAATGTATTTGTGACTATATTTTGATGTCATTTCCCAGGATTGGATAGGTGCTTTTTTTACTTGGTGCTTTACTCTGGTGCTACCAACCCCATAAAGATAAAAGGACCTATATAAATTTGAGATCATCCACTCAAGCTCAGGAGCAACACAAACACAGTATAATATTAGAAACCCAAAAATCAGCATTGAACGTTGATGATGCTGAGCTGATGTTTGATTGGTAATGTGTTTGATTAAACAAAATAGCGGTTGATTGAAATGTCTGCTAAGGTGCACACAATGGTTTCGATTGATGCCAGGTCACTGCACCTCTTGGCAGACATTACTAATCAGCCACTGGTCACTGTATATTATCAACATTTTAGAAAGACAGGTCAAATAAAGGTTATACCACAAACACAATTAGTTGCTGAAAGTTGAAAGAATGCTCCCTAATATGTTATTAGGTCAGACAGATTAAATTTCAGGAGCATGGTTGACTTCAGTGTCAGCAGTTTTCAGCCCTGTGCCTGTTCCAAAACCAAGACGCAGTGTTACACAAGGAAGGAAAACAATGTTTTGTTTTCATCATGCTCCATATCCACAAATTACCAAAGCAAAGAATGAACGACACACTGTACAGATACGTGATGTTAAGACTTACGCATCACTCAAAATTTACTTCCAGAACTTTTAGTATATTTTTGTCCTTCTTAGACACATTATCTCACTAACAATGACAAACTAGTATCCTACGATAAAAGGGGTGTTTTGTTTGGTGACTCACTGAAAAAATACAATTCCACTTTTGAGTTTCCGATCAGCATCTTTCTCTCAAACAGTGTAAACATTTCCTCAGGCACCAAAGTTCGGCATTGGTGCATAATCCAAATTGAATCAACCCATTAGAAAACCTTAACAAATGGTACGCTTTCTGATGCAACTCAACAGCAGCTCATACATGTATTTTTGTCATTTTTGCTTTTCTAGATAAGGGTCGTAACAGCATGGTGTCAACAGAGAGCGCCTCCTCTACCTATGAGGAGCTAGCGAGAGCCTACGAGCACGCCAAGCTGGAGGAGCACCTGCAACACGCCAAGTTCACCATCACAGAGTGTTTCATCTCCGACAGCTCATCTGACCAAATGACCACAGGCACCAATGACCCGGCAGACAGCATGACATCGCTGAGCACGCCTTCTGAGCCAGGCATCTGCCGCTTCACTGCCTCACCGCCCAAACCGCAAGACTATGACCGCGGCAAAAATGTGGCTGTGCCCATTCCTCACCGCGCCAACAAAAGTAAGCATGAGGAAATGAGAGCCATGAAGAGACAAAACTATTTACAATAGCACAGCTGATACTAGACTTTTACAGTTCTTAAGATGATAAAAATATGACTACTAACAACTCTATACGGGATTTATCTGCTGAGAGTTAGCTTGAATGATAAAGGTAACAAACAGCTTGGAGTTATGTCTCTTGGTTGATATTTTGGAGTCGTCATCAAGCAAAAATCACTGATCCATGTGTAACAATGTAGGAAAAGCATGGGTCATATCTTTTGGAAATAATCATTTTGAAGCTAAAGGTTGCTTGCTCTTGTGTCTACTCCTCTCTTGTCTCTTTCAGGTGAATTCTGCAACCTCCCCCTCTACATGAAGACCGACCCGTTCTTCCGTAAGCAAGGGGAACTGCATGACCCCTGCCCAGCTGTGCCACCGCGAGAAGCCTCAATCCGCAGTCTAACACAGCGGGCATATCACACCCAGGGCCGTCACAAGACTCTAGATCCTGCCAAGCAGCAGGCCCTGACTCTGGGCCACTCTGGGCTGGGCAGCTTGGGTGCAAGCTCAGGCACCGCCACCCTGCCCCAAAGGACTCTCACCATGCCCAGCTCCAACACTGCAGCGACAGCTTCCACTTCTAGTACGAGCAGCAACCCTATCAACAGTAACAAGGTGGGGGGCTCCAGAGACTCGCTGCTAGAGAGCAGCTCCTCTGCACTGGGGAGACTGCAGAAACAGAGTGCAGGAGCCTACTCTAAATCATACACGCTGGTGTAGCAGGCTCTCTCATACAGACTTCTGTTGCTGTCCCCATTCCTCAGCCCACCCTGCTCTGGTACTCTTCAGCCTGGGCCAAAGGGGCATGCAGACATCTTTCTTTAAACCCAACTAATGGTGAACTGCGTTCTGTCTAATTTTCCTTGGGATAGGTGTTTTCCCGGACAGAGACCCAGCTACCCTTACTTTACATGTTTACCTGGGACTCTAAAAGATTTACTAACTCCAACTAACAGTTCCAGCCGGCTGGTGCTCAGTTCCGCTCAGTGCTCGCGGGAGTTGCACAGCAAACAACCAGGAAGTGATTCTGTGGTCATTCTGAAATATTGACTTTAATTGAGGAGCTAAAAGCTCTGTGTTTATGATGATGAAGACTACAATAGCCAGTATGAAGCTGTGTGGCCATTCTGTCTCTCATACGCACACGCATACTGTCCTCCATAGTTTGAGTATTATTGTCAATTTGCAGGACTTCCAGTTAAGTTCCCCTGTTCTCACTGTATCTTTTACCCTCTTTGTGTCCCTTAAGGTCCCAAAAACTGTAGCTATTGGCAGAATTTATTCTAAACGGTGATTCCAAATGAAATTATTCAGGTTAACTCATGTCCAAGTATGATTAAAAGAATTTCTATCACAGTAGCATTCTCCACATCTCTCTCTCTCTCTCCTTCTTCTCTCTCTCTCTCTCTCTCTCTCTCTCTCTCTCTCTTTCTCCAGCTGAACAGTGTTTGACTTTAAAACAATCATGACAACCCAAATAAACCAGCTATAATTTCTCACATTACAAATAGAGAATATTTGGTATTATAAAGAATTTACATATATATTTCTATGTAGGTATATTATTGACATTTAAGTGAAATTATGACAAAGTATAAATGGTATGTACTACAATAGTGTAGTAGTATATACAGGAATTTAATGTTAATGTCAAATTTAAAAATGAGACAATCGCTCAATCATGAAATTTAATAAAAGATCAATTTTAAAAAAGGTTGGACTTAAGAAAGAAAAACTTTAGTATATCTACGGGATGTTCTGTATGTTTCTGTTTGTAGACAGATGAAGAGAAGAGTGTTTCCTTTTTACAGCTCCATGCTGAGACAGGAAAGAAAGCTAGCAAGGCTGGCAAGTTTTAATACCTGAAAAAGCAGGAAAGCCTCTTTGCTCAGTGTGTCAGGTGGAAAAAATCATCCACCACATTCATACGGCGGCCATTTTCAGTTGACGTCATGCTAAATTGGGAAGCTTAAAAGTTGATTTGCTTTCACACCACTGTGTTTTGTGTTGTCACTGAAAGCTAATGTTAGTGTTCAATAACATAGCTAGAGGGTGGTAATGTTAGCTAACAAATGTTTGCTATTGTGACTGAAGCTGTTGGTATCAAAAAGTGTGATGCTGATACACCGCCCACATTCCCCTGGAGTTTCACTAATTGTTGCGCTATATTTTGTTGCTTATTTGTGAAGCAGCAAATTTCTCAGCCCAGATTGGATTCCCTGTGTTTCTACGATGTGTTAACCTCCAATACAGCAGTAAAACACTACATTAATGTATGGGTTTCCCACCCAGAGTGTGTCGTCCGAAGAAAATGACCGCCAGGACAAGGTGATAGCAGAGAGCCTTCCATGTGGTAAACAAAGCTTGCTCATGAGTCTCTTTGACTGAGCCTGAGTGGTTATTAGTAACACTAACATTTAAAAACCAAGCCACTATCCCAGAGAATCCACTGAGAAGTTCTATGTAGCATATATGTACAGACATGGGTTGTGTTTCAAAATGGAGGCTTCTAAAAAACATCAAAGTCAAACATCCAACTGACCTCTCAGCCAGCCATCGAGCTACTCAGATCTTCACTCTTCAAGGAAATGGAAAACTAGCTGAAGGAATCCCGGTCATGATGTGAATGAAGTTAAATAATATAATGTTGAGCGGTGTTATATGTCAGGGAGTTCAGTTTTGAAAATGATATAATGTTCACTCAATTGATATCTTTGTTGTTGCCCTGTCTGAAGTACTGTATATGTCCCACCCCCTTTATCTCCATCCCTCCATTTTTCACTAATGTACATTCACACGATAACCTATTGGAATGTCTTTCTGAAGCATCTCCATGAAAGTGTTTTGTGGTTTATATTTACTTTTCCGTTTGCTTTGTTCGTTCATTTATTTGTGCAAAGGAGGGTGTTTCTGTTGGTCCGTTGATTTCGATTTTCAATCTTCATTTTTTTTATTTGATTGGATTTCTGTCTAAATTTTGGTTCCAGGGGCCAAACAGTACTAGAGTATTTGGTCTGTGGCTAAACCAGTTCAGCCAACTTTAATCAGGGACGCGTAGCTCTTTTGGTCACACAAACTACTGTTGTGTAAATACTGGACTGGAGTGGGTCTGTAAACCTGAAGCATTCAGACTTCTGCCTTTTCCCCCCCTCTCAGATTAATTAAAGTTAAAATTCACCACCCTAAACATACTAGACCCATGCTCTCTACCTTTGTCAGTGTTGTTTATAGATTAAGTCTTGTACATAAACACAGTTTTGTATGAAGAGCTATTTTCGTCAGAATAAATCAGGGGACACATCAGGGTTGAATGCCCCAATTTCAAATTTGAAATAGTATCAATGATAAAATATTTTACTCCTGAAATGGGCAAAAACATTTTACTTTCCCTTTATGTTTTTGATACTGATTTGTTGAATTTTTATTCTTTTTTAAAGGTCTTTTGATGTCGTCATTTGTCCTATTTACTTTTTTATCATTATTTTGTATTTTGTTCATCCTCAAAAAGTCATTGCATGCTTGCTAAAAGGGAAAAATTGAAGGAAAAAATGTATGAAAATCAAAAACATAAAAAAATGTTGAGGGTATCCCAAACATTTGTTTGAGTTGCTTGTTATAGCAATTGCTTGTGTTCAAAAGTACATTTTCTATGAAAAGAAAGCAAAAACTAAAAAGATCATTCTAACACCTTGTGCAATAAAGCTATCTTTCATACGTTATGGCTTCTGTCATTCTAAACAGGTCTGTCTGCTATTCATCTTTGGACCAAATGTCATCTCACAATCAATTCTAGCAGCAGTCAGGACAGGATGTTTGAGAGGAACTGTCCGGACCAAATCTGTCATTTGACTTTGAGGTCACATGACAGATATCCACTTTACAAAATGCCTTAGTGAGTAACAGATGCTCACAAGAATCAGTGATATCCCAAACTTAAAAAAGCTTTAAAAAATTCAGTTATTCTACATGATTACATTAGTACTCTGCATCTACCATGACCCAAATGTTCCATGACGCATCCATTTAGAGGGTTTACTGTTAACAGTAAATTTTTGGTTCACTAAAATGTCTGGATTCCGAATGGACAGTCTAAAGATGGCATGAGCAAGTTTTGTGTCAGTGTAAACATACAGATGATTAAGTGTTTTCCTAGAATTAAAGTTTTGAGGAAAATAGAGTGAGGAATAGTTCTGCAAAATGGTGTGTGAAGTGTAAATAAACAGCATTATCTCAAACACATAAAGCACAGTTCTACCCTGACGGCTCCACGTTGAATTCACCTCATGTCTGAAAGTTTATTTTCCAGCCATCAAAATAGTTTGCATTATTTGGGGGGAACAAGGTAACAAGGTCAATGGTAGTTCCTGGAAAAGTTGTAGAGAGTTGGCCCTGTGTGCTGCAGCCACCCATGGCTCCTTCTGGTGAAACAGTAACAACTGCT
Source organism: Xyrichtys novacula (assembly GCA_962446985.1). Taxonomy (NCBI): domain Eukaryota; kingdom Metazoa; phylum Chordata; class Actinopteri; order Labriformes; family Labridae; genus Xyrichtys; species Xyrichtys novacula. The sequence continues at coordinate 19,633,077 of OY660872.1, read as the reverse complement.
ATAGACTTGCTCAGCATCTTTATCAAGACAAAACGAGCCATCATGAAATATCACTTTTCCTATCGTTTACCTAAACCACAAGGCGGGGCTGTCGGTCTCTGCTCGAGGCCAAGCACATGCTCATGGGGACATACTAAGTTTTCTGTAACTACATGACTAATGCTGCAATATTAACAGACTAGAAAAAAGAAAAAAACAGCAATCTGGCTGAGTTTAGAATTATATCTTGGACTAAGAAACCAAGCCAATACAAACAAGGTGTATGCTGTACAGACTGACCAAAGCAGGGGCTGCTCTTTCAATTTAAAAAAGCATTTCAAGCTAGTTATATTTGGTTATATTACATTCTATCACAGACACTGCCTTGATAATCCTTCTTCATAGTTCTAACCCAACCACTTGTCAAAGCAAGACTGCTGGACATGGATATGCGATTAAGACTTGAGTTTGCATGTTTGCTCTGTGGGTAAATGCTTTTGTCTCTGGACAAGGATTAAACAAGAAAATATAATTTGGACTGAGACATTTGTTTTTACTTTATTACTACCTGTCTTTTTCAAAATATTGCCAATAGTCCAGCTCAATAAAGGTAGAATACTAAGCTTCTCAAAGGATGGTCCTTGTAGTGATTTGAACCTACAACCTGTATGCTTCAGGATTTGTTACTAAAGGCCACAGTAACCTAATTTTCACCTTTTGTTGGTGGCACCTCAAAACAAGAACAGCTCAATTTCAGCTTGGGTTTGAACTTACAACATTCATGCAGCTCCTTCAAAAAGTCGTCTTGTCTCTCATCTTCCACCCTGACGGTCGACTGCTTCGTGGCCTCCAGCACCGCCTGAACATTTTCATCGTTTGAGTAAGTGGACGGAGAGTCGCCATCTTTTCACCCACAACATTTATTCTTCCCATTTTCTTCGACAAAAAACAAAAGAAGGGCGACCCACGTTAGCCTAATTAACTTTGATTCAGTAAAATGTTGTCTACTACGACAGGGTGCCTCACCAACGAGGGGACTGAAAATCTTGGGTTTTGTGAGTATCGTCTGTATCGAAGGAGGAAAAAACCCGCCAAAAATACAATCAGCAGAGTCAGCGGTCACGTTACCGGAAGTAACTGCCCAATTTAATTTATAGAGAACCGCACCTATTTCACAATGCAAAAATACACAACTACTTATGTGTTTTTATCCCTCTTCTTCCTAGTTACAAATTTCTTTTCAGACTTAGAATAAGCCACATTCACTTGACAATTCTACATTAACAAGTTTAACCCTTTATTGGCTTTTGTATCATATTTGATACATACTTTTATAATACTTCTATCAATCAATATGATCAATAAATTACTAAAAAACACCTTAACACAGTCCGATCAAAGATTAAGTGTCGTCTTGTGGTTTATCAGTTTCCAAAAACATCTGATGTATCAAACGAGATACATAAATATATTTGTAAAAATTTAAGCACATTTTTGTTTGCTTGATTTTTGTTTTTGTTTTCAGTAGTAAGTGAAAAAACATTTCAGCTCCAAAAAATTGGTATTTTCTGGCCATAGTTTGTGGTTTCAGGCATTATAGGGTTAAGATATTTTAAACCAGTCCAGAATTGCCTAGTTATGAGAACAAATCTTCCAGTAGGGTTGGATAAATTTACTGGACAAGTGTCTTCAAATAAAATCAATAATTTTTTTGAAGAAAACAATTGAACAAGAGATTTTTTGTGATCCCATTGACAGACTTTTATTAAACCCACAATAGGCACTTAAAGGTCTTATTTTTGTTGTGCTGCCTTGTGCTATTTAAGACCCTTTTTTAGACCTTTCAGGTGAATGTAACTTGATATATTTTATATATTTGAGATTTTATTTTTACAGCACATTAAAAATACTTTCCTAGATTCCAGTTTTTGCAAGTTATGTGTTAAACAAAACTGCTATTGATAAACCATTAGAAGCGGGAAAAAAATCTGTAAACTAGCATAAGACCTTGTAATTTTACTGCAACACTGTACGTCAATATAGAAAAAATGAATAACATAAGGGATATAAATGCTCATTTGAATCTCTGCTGCTATAAAAACACAGCCAAGGTATAGCTGATAAGATGAGTCATTTGGATGTGTAAAAATATGCAGAAAATATGTCCGGCTGCACCAATAACTCTCCTCAAAGCACACTAGCAGTAGACACTTGATGTGTTAAGCTGTTAAAAGGGATGAAGATGCACTGTAATAGCAGCTCATCATACTTCACACACCAACATACTGTACCTGTGGTGTAAAATGTCTCAATTTTGGCACCAGATTCCTGATAGATCTCAGTGCTGTATCTACACAGAGCCTTAATATCAGATAGCTGTAGAGAATAAACCTACCAACTCGAGTGAGAAAATGTAAATCCAATGGTACATTAGTATTAGCAAATCTTGTAAGTGCACTTGTTCATCCACAAGATGGCGACATAACATCATAATCTCCAGCCTTTTCCCATAGATGAACTGATACTGTGAGGAAAGTCCTCTGCCAAAAGAGTGCAGTAGCTCATGACGGATATGCTGTAAATAATTGATGTTTTTCAGACCCGCCAGCATCACTGCCTAAATACTACAGCTTCTAGTTACTACATGAGAGGTTTTACTGCATGTAATATCTGATGTGTAGAATAAGGGATGTTATTAGAAAGATGGATAGCCACATTAAAAAGGGGCTTTTTACAAAGATGTTCAACTTGAGATACTAAGTAAAACAAATTGTCATAGAGGAAAATTAGCCCTTTACAAAGTTAAATTTTTGGATAATGATAGGCTGTCTTTTTATCTTATTTTTCAAGATAAGAACAGGTGGAATACTGCTTCACACAGAAAGTACATTTTCAAATAAACAGAAAATTGTAATCAACAAAACTGTTTGCTTGATACTTTTTTTTAATGTCAGGGCTTTGTTAAACGTAACCAAAGACAGCATTTTTAAGACAAAAACACACCAACACAAGAAAGCTGAGGAGAATTTTACAAGATTTAATTTATTAACTATTATACAGTTCACATAAGGCCTTCATCTTCAAACACTTTTCTCAGTCTGACAAATTTTATGGTTTGCTCTTGGTGCACAGTACATAAACTTTCACGTTTCGGCTATTTTACTTTAGTAATTGTTTTGTTTTCTTGAACTAATTTCATGTTTTAAAACAGGAAGAGGCTTTCATCCATCTCCCTCTGTGTTTTTTTAAATCATGCACTAAACTTAAGTGGCCTTGAACCATTCACAAAAATTGTAAAAATGGACTTTCAATCATTGAAATACACACTAGAAATGTTTTCTACCATTGACTAAAGGGTGGTGTTCCCCAACATACAAATAAACAACCATTATAGAGTAGTATGCACTCACTTTTTGCTCATTGAACAGCAGGTTTGCCAGGGTTGCGTCAGAAGTCAAGTGATGCAGTAAGATTATAATCTCCCAGGAATCGTGATATAGTGAGACAGTTGCTTGCTTGGTTCTGAGTCAGTCTTAATGTTACAGCCTACAACTGTGAGCTTGTTGAGGTAAATCCCCAGTTTACTCCTAAGAACACATAAAATGACTGACAACAGCATTGTCATTCAAAAAGTACCTGTAAATTGATGATCCCATTTACTACTTCAACAAACCATCCAACTAGTCCCATCTTTAGTTGCACCCAAGAATTGTAACAGAGCCACAAACAACCACAGCCTGTGTGTCCGGTTGTCACTATTAACTTCTTCCCATTAAAAAGACAGTGCCTCTTCTCAGGTTTAATGTTTGAAATGATCAGGTCTTCATCAGCAGTGCTACTACTGTGCAGCTTGTTTTCCATGAAAAGGGAGGATGATGAGCCAGCACAAAAACTAATTCACTAGAGCAGATAAACAGCTGTAGGTGCTTCCTGAATGTGTCCCATTTACAAACATTTAAACTTCTACTGGTCTTTGTATTGTATAGCAGGACTAGCAGTAACAGTGCGTTTGAGAATACTAAACCTTCTGAGTTAAAGGTCCTTAATATTAGATGAATACAAAGAACTTGGTTTGATAGATAGCCACAGCAACACATCCAGCAACCTATCATGTTTCAAGCATTTGGTTTCCATGGACACCAGATGGCAATGTACAGTAGAGTTGTTATGTTATGACAAGGTAACACATTCAAAATTTCTCCTTCACTTGACTGGTGGCAGGCAAAGTCCACTGATATTATAATGGTCTAAATAAGCCAAACTTTCCCTAAACATCCACTCTGATCAACCAACAGCTAGAAAGAGGACAAACTCTAAAAGAAACTATTTTTCACATGGCTGGATGAATGAGGAATGTCAGAAGATCCAGATTTCCCATCAACGCAATATGGGACTTCTGGATCAACTTCAACAACACAAGTTTTTACAAAAGGATCTTGTTTCACAAGCCTGCACTGATGCCACACTCAACCACTAAACAAACATTATGAACAATTAATCAATGTGGCATTTCTTCTATTTTAACACTACACTATCAAAAAGTGCTTCAGATAAGTTTGTGGATACAAAAAAAAAGGTTTGATGTAAACAAAGTTTGATCTGCCAGAGCTCTATAGAGGCAATGGGTATGGCTGTTTGAGCTGTGAAATTAAAAACGCACAAAAAAACAGTATGTCAACAAAAACAACCCCTCTGAGGGCAAAACAACAGTGATCATTAAAGTGCATCCCTGGATGTGTAACCCCGCCCCCCGCCCGTCTTCCCTTCCCTCCCTCTCCGTGCTGACCCCTCAAGTAGAGCCGACGAGAGAAACCCCATAGGCAGACAGACCAACCTACTGCCCAAGGACCTACAAATAAACAGTTTAAAAATCCAGTGGCAGTACTTTCATGAGGAAAAAAAAAACTAAAAACAGTTTTACACAGATAAAACATGGTGGCCACAAATCATTTCTTCCAGCTTGGCATCGAGGTTTCTTTTTCTTGGTAGTGTAGCATAACTGGTGGTTTTTTGACAGAGACAAGGCTTGCTGTGACGGCATCCTCTGTCCTCAACTTCTGAACTCAAGTCAGATTCCAGGCAACCAGGGGCTCAGAGGGCAGAGGAAGAGTCACTGATAACTGTAGCCTGCCCTGATGCACACAAACATGGATACAAATGGCAGATTAGGGAGGTTTCTCAAGACACTTCCCATCTCCTCGTTTTATAATCTAGGTTGTCCATGATCTAAAATGTTGTGTGCAAGAGCACAATTTACTTTATGTGTGTATGTGTGTGTGTAGGTGTGTGAGTGTGTGTGGGTGTTTTTGTGTGTGTTGGTGATAAGGTCCAGCATCATCATGGGCACACGTGGTTTCACCATCTCTCACAGTGTCTCTTGTTCAGCAGGGGAATGGTGGGAGTGGGGGTGCTGGTGGAGGGGAGGAAGCAGGGACTGCAGGGGGGACTGGGGGGTGGTGGGCGGGGACTGCTGCAGGGGGCTGAAGTGTGTGGTGGTGTGGGGAGGGGAGGAGCGGTAACAAGAGTAGGCAGAGCTCCCGCTGAGGGTGGTGGTGGGCGAGGCGGGGAGGCCCGCCAGGCCGGTGGGGGAGTCGAGGAGGGGCTGGTTGTAGAAGAAGAATGCACACTGGTGGATGAAGGTCTCGATGATTGTCTGGTAGGTGCGTGTGGCAGTTAGAGCGTCCATAGTGGTGAAGTCTGGCCTCATGAGAGTGGGCCAGAAGCAGATGGACAAGTTTTCACTGGTCATCAAGTTCACCCTGTTCAGCTGGCTCACCCTGAGAAAAACACACACAAATAGACACTAATTATTCATTCTCATCATCAAGTGCAGAAAAGCAGATGGGTGTCTACTGTAAAAGACCAACAAATCCATGAAAGGGATCCAAACAGCAGACAGGGGACTTACTTGTGTAAGTGGCTCACTACATATTTGAAGACATCATAATTCTCCCTCGGGAACCTCCTTAGGACATCCTTCATGGTGTATAGCCTCTGTTCTCTGTCATTGATTTCTGCATACACAGAGAGAAGCCTTTATTAGAACTGAGCCATTATCACACGCAGCCCGTGAAACAGTAAATATCTAAAACTGAGCAGGTTTTCAACGACCTGCCCTGCCCTCTTCCCTCCTAAAGAAATAATCTTTTTATGTTCTACTAGAGACCCTCCCAGCCCAGCAGTGTTTGCTTACTGAAAGCATCCAATAGGTCCACCTGCAGAGCACAAGGCACCAGGGGCTCAGGCAGCTCAGAGAAGAAGCTTTTGAGGCCTCCAGCCACAGTGTTTATGGAGAAGTCTTTCTCCACTAAGTCTAATCCGTGGTCTGCACAGGGAGAAAAACAGTTAAACAGATCAGAGAGAAAACACCCATCAGTAGCAGCTGTCATTGAGAGGGAACAATCCCTCGCATGTCACTTTCCTTTTGTAAATCTCTGTTTATGTTTTGATTAGACAACCACATAATTGTACGACAAACATTTGGTTCAAACAAGTCTGATTGGCAACTCACCCTGTTCAAACTGCCTCTGCATGCTTTCCATCTCTGACTTGTTGCCGCTCACACGGTACAACCCCTCTGTATTCAGGCCTGAGGGAAAATAGCGCATAGCAGAGAAAAGGGAAAGACGTGGGGGGTACATTTGGAAACAAGCAAAGCACAAACACTTCATTAGCTACATTGCAAACTGGCACGACAATACGCATGCTGACACTCTTAGACTACATAAGTGAATCAACCCTTGAATTACTTGAATATTACATTTAGGAAATATAATAACATGACTCAACATGGTTTATTCTATTACAGGTTTTTACCTATTCTGTGTAATGACTACTGATAAATGACTGCTGTCAATGATTTGACCAGACTTGCATGGATGACATGTACAGTGGCACAACATGAAACGTTTTAAAGTGAAAGAGTCCAATCAAATCAACAGACCTGTAGTCTCAATGAAGCGGACACACTTCTCAATGAAGAGTGGGATAGGTCTATCTGGAGATACCACGTTCACAAGGGGGACTCCAAAGTAATTGCTTTCCATGGGCTTGGGAATAGCTGGGCGGGGCTTTGGTCTTGTTTTCTGAGAAGAAAGACAGAAGGGAGACTTCAGTGTGTCTCATCAAAGGATAGTTTTACTATGGCACACATGTGATTCTGACAAATGTAGCCCATCGAGACAAATCCTCACATACAGTATAAAATCTAGATCTCCCCAAAAATGTTTTCACAATCAAACCCTTAGTTAAATAACACCATCCCAAATTCACACTCGACAAAACTTTCTGTGTTAGTCAATGGACAGGCAAAAGAAAATGAAACTTTTTCAACAACATAAACAGAAAACCTTGGACATAAACACACCTTGGCTGTTCGTCGCAGGCTCTTCAGGATGTTCCTCTTTTTTGGGTCTTCACTCTCCTCGTTGACGAGACTTTCACCTTTCAGTGTCCCGTAGTCATCTTCCTTGGACTTCTGAAGAGCGCCCATTTCATCATCACTGCCTATGAAGCTTGTGCGGAAGCTGCTGAATTTGCCAAGCCTCTTGGAGCGGTCGCGGTACAGACGAGGCTTCACTCCTGCAGCGGAGAACTTCCTCCTTCTTTCCAGAGAGCTGCTGTCTGCTTCACTGTCTGAGCCGTTTCCATTGGAGTGCATCCTGTTGGAGTTGCGGATGGTGATAATTTTGCCCTGTGTGCTGTCATGTGGAACTGAGTAAATGATCTCTTCGTTGCTTGGGCGAGGTTTTGAAACTGCATCAATGGGTTCAGCATAGTCTGAGGGGTCATAACCCACATCCCCACCAGGAACCCAGGTAACAGCAGAGGGCAGGGAGCGGCGGTGACCTAACGTATCAATATATGGGTTTCTGCTCACTTTCCTGAAGTCAAAAGTGACACCTGGTTTTACTCTCACTTGAGGGGGTACCTTGTTGTTAAGTTTGTTTTCAAAGTCTCTGATATCTGATATGACAGAGATGTCACTAGAATCTAAGTCAGGCAGGTTGTAGCCCCCACTGTGAGAGGAGAGAGTGCCATCATAGTATGGTGGTGATGGCTCTACGTCATCCTCTGAATCCAGGAACATGGTGACAGGACTGGGAGAGCTGCAGCGTGGGGAGTACACATTTTCATTGGTACATGCTTCAGCTACATTATCGTACATGTGTGTGGCTTCAACAATGTTGCGTTTCTCAACCACTTCCATGAGAAAAGAATGAAACATTTCTATCCTGTGAAGGCCTCCCACCACTCCCCCAGATCCACAAACCAAACTATTGAAACGACCCTCAATCTCATGAGCAAGCTCCTCCCCTTGGATTAGCTGTTCACAGGCGTAGTCGCTGTCAGTGAGCTCTGCCTGGCTGTCTCCCACTGCCAACAGCTGGACCGGTATGATGTCCTGAACCTCGCACAAGAAGGCACAGAGGGTCTCCAGGGAGGCTTTTCGTGATACTGAGTACACAGCGATGTAGCCGTGCACTAGCCTGCTCTTGCGCAAAGTGAAGGAGGCATGGTATGAGAGCAGGGAGAGCTCTATAGCTAGCTTGTGTCCACCAATTGTCTGCTCCAGCAGTACAGAGGTGCCGCTGTTGGACATAGGCCTGCAGTGCTGATGCATCAAGAAAGGGGACAAGAGCTGCTCAATGTCGTAGGAGTCTCCACACATTAAGCACATGACAATGCGGAGGTCTGCCTCCGGAGCTGGCTGATGAGGGGAGTCTCTGAGACCTGGAGGCTCAGGGAGGAGGGGTGGGGAGCTGCTACTGAAAGATGTGCTCCTTCTAATATCCAGAAGGCCCCTCAGCACCTGGTTGATTTGAGTTTCATTGACATTATGGCCATAGCCCACACCAGGGGAGGCTGGGTCTAAAAAGCTACACTGCAGTCTCCTTGCAACTTGTTGTCCCTGTGTTATAAGGTTTAAGGCAGTATCTCCACCTATGTCCACATATGATCCTACACCTCTTTTGGTGACCAACAGCAGTGATGTTGGCAGCTGTGCTAGCTGGCTATCCCTTCGCCCCAGAGTTGATTCCCGAAGTCGTTCAAGGCTTTCAACCACATAGGAGAGGGACTCCTTTGAGTTATACAGACACAGACATCCATGAGGGGTGAAAGTGGGGGTATGGAAAGAATTGACTGGAAGACGAACATTTCCTTCAATTGGCCGCAGTGTCAGTTCATACATCTTCCCATCTAACACATACCAGTCATCATTTGTGCAGAGAGCCCTAATCTCATTGGCGAATTCTCTGGCAAGTCCATCTTTCCCTAATATAACAAGGTTAATCCTGTCAGCCTTGTTGTCTCCAAAATGAGCCTTCAAATCAAAAAAGGGGTAACAAGTGGGGAACCGTGAAGCTAAGATTTGTTCAATCTTTGAGTCTCCACAATGAGGACTACTGGGGCAGGTCTCCTTGGTGGGGTGATAGACAAAGTGGATATGCTTTAACACCAAAGCATCTCTTTCAGCTGGTAGCTTTTGTAGTGCTTTAAACCGCTGCTCCTCGCCTAATACCTCCTGAATCGCCCCCATTTTCTCCTTGCTTGGCTTGGCATCCACTTCAAGCTCATAAAAAAGCTCAGAGTACTCCAGTAAGAGCTCCTGGAAGTCTTCCTTAGCGCGATCAATGATCTCCTTCTGATGGCGGTTGTACAGGTCTAAGTACTCTGGTTCTTCCAGCCACTGGTAAAACTCTTCATTCATGATGAAGCTGCGGGCCTCCTCCCAAGGTTTACCAGGTGTGACAAAGGGAGAGGAGGCTAACTTCTGTTTGAACTCCAGCCTCATCTCTGCCCTCCTGCACTCATTACGCAAATGTTCCAGGTGCGCATTGAATATATCCTCTGCCTCACCAGTCTCCAGCAGGTCTGAAGGGATCCTTTCATCTTCCATGTTATCAATGTGAGAAGTATCCTCCCATGGTGAGTCTTCCAGAACAACAAACCAATGGGCAAAGTGCTGCTTGGACTCCAGGACCTTCTGTACCCCAGACCAGCTCAGCTGATCAATCTCATCCAGGTCGGGCACCAAAGAACTAAGTGCTAAAGGAAGAGTGCTTAGGTATATCTTGCGTCGCCTCTCAATGTGTTCCTGTTTCAGACGGTAGACATGCTGTTGAAAAAGCTTCTTGCATTTAGCTGTTCCCTCCAAGAAAACATATTCTTTATACTCAGGGGAGGTGTTCATGCGTCGACTGGTGTTTATCCATGTTTCATTGTGATTCTTTACAATGCGGTTGATTAGCCATTCATAGCGATCCTTGGCAGAAGCTATCTGCTGACTCTGGAGTTTCAAGGCTTCAAAATATGGAATGATCTTGGGCTTCCCGCGACCCTTGTCAATAAGCTGAACCAAAGTGAGAAAGGCAAGGTCCACATTTATATTTGAGCGTGCAGATGTCTCAACTACTGGCAGACTCTTTTTTGTGATAGCAAATGTATGCGCATCTTTAATGTAGCGTTCAACTCCTTCATCACATTTGGTGAGGACCAGCACAATGGGCTTCTTAGTCTTGCTAAGCTGACCGTACAAGTTTGTGACAAACTTAAGCTGGTCATCAAAGTTGCGGTTCATGCCACGGCTGACATCAACACAAAGCAGGAAGCCATCAACCTGCAGTTTTCCCTCTGGCATTTGTTTCTGCTCAAAGTCTTGCTCCAGGCCCAGCTGATCGGTACAGAAGTACATGAGCTTCTCTGCTGAAGCCAGCTTGGTTCCAGCTGCACGTTTGATATAGGGCTGCATAGCAGTGCTACGATGTGGCTGAAAAGTCTGGTCATCGATAAATTCAGTTTGCTCCACAACATGCATCCTGCACTCAGGCCCCTCCTCAAGAACCCGTGACACCTCCCCCCAAAACAAAAAGTGGTCATTATTAACCACTCGACCCCCAAAGTCACTGGTGCTCAACACTGATGTGTGGTCCAAGTAGAAGTCGTCAGCACTGGGCCGCACATATCTATTACACAAGCAGGACTTTCCAACCCCACATTGCCCCTTCTCTTTCTCAGTTCCTGACAAGCCCACCACAACAAGGTTGTAAATGGGTGATCGGGCATCTTGCTTTTTTGCCATCATAGCCTGCTGAAGCTCATCCTGCCATAAACAGGCACTGTGTAAAGGAGTTCACTTGAATGTTTGTCCATAAAGCTGCTGATTAACAGAGGAGATCAGCTTTCACCTTCTTCTAAATAGCAGTGCAGTTATATGAGGAGAGTTCCTTCATTCATTCCTTGTAAAAGTCAGACCCTGTCAAAGAAAGCAAACGAAACAAAGAAATCAGACAATCAAAAGTGCAAATTACATTTTTAAATCACATAAGAGGGTAAAAAACAGGGTTGAAAACAAATATCAGATATCAGACTATCAAAATACTCCATAACATTTTTATTAACATTTTATTTGACAATGAAAAACACTGGCAGTATTTTTGATGACAAAAAAAGCAACACTTACTTTGCATGTCTGCCAGCTTGCATATGACCATTTTATATCTCTGTTTTTCTTATTATTTAGTAGATTTGTCATAATAACAGCATGAGACACTAAAAGAGTCATATTCTTTCAATTTTCTGTTTCTATTTGACTATTTTCTGTTGCTATTTATTTAATGAAGTCTGATTACTGGTCAGCATAAAATTAAACGACTTTTTTATGCTTTGATTGAACACAACAAGCTTTTATTAACAGTAGGAGTCTCTGATGTCATAAATAGGCACCAGGTAATGCATAATGAAGACAGGGATTCAGAATTAAGTTTTTCCAACTAGCCACAATCTTTTGACAGTGGTCGTTGACTTCAGATGTAAAAGTCACACTGAAAGTAAACTGAATATGATTTCTCATTGGGACACATTGATTAATTCCAATATAATCGATCAAATAGTCGAGAAAATGTTAATTTCGTCTAAAGGCTGCACCTGCTATCCACGGTCAAATTACTAATCAAATAATTTGATTAAGTGTAAATAGGATAGCTCATTACAATAAAACCTAGCAGAAAGTGACATAACATAACTTTTATGCTAACAGTGCAAAAACCAAAGATTCTTTTTTTACTCGAATCTGAATGCAAAGACAGAAAGCTGAAATTCTGATGTTACAAACTTAACTTCCTTCTTGCATTTTTTCTTCAAAATGGTACTTCACTTGAAATAATCCTTTTTAAAGGGTTGCTCAAAAACATATTTATTTAACAACCCAAATCAATGCTGGTCTAGCTAGATACCACTCTCTAATATTAGACCAAGACTACATTAACCTACAAAATATATTAGAAGTGCTGCTTTTAAATGGCCACGTCAGCTGATCAGTGAGTTAGGTGACAAGCATGAAAATGACTTTGTTATGGACACCTCAGTTTTCATACCTCACTGAAACAGGAGCTATCAGCCTGATCTCCAAAGATAAATCAGTGACTGAATACAAGACTTATTAACAGAGTCTGGCACATCCACATGGCATGCCAAGGGACACTGAACTTAGTCACCTCTTCAGACAACTATTCTTCAAATCTTAAGGGATTAATTATCATTCCACTGGTGCAAATCTGATATAACTGCTTATAATTTCAGGAAGGGGACTTTCTTTTTTTTAACCAAATGCAGGATTTCACCTGTGTGTAATATGAGTCACTGATCACAAACCCAAGAGGAGGCTCACATTGACGCTAAATGCTGTGTCGCATACATGAAGTGATCTCAAATGAGAAACAAAACAGCTCCAGCAGGGTCAAAAGCAACCATGGGCAGCAGCAGTCTCCACCGCTCAGCTGAGCTAGGCCTGATACCAAAATACACAGACAAGTTCACCGCAAATAAAAACAACAAAATCATCTAACCCAGCTTCATGGAAACACAGTCTACTGAAGCGTACCTTCGTGCTCTTTCATTCACATAACCTACTTACCTAGATAAGATTTTGCAACCTTATATGTTTTGCAAAGGATTAACAGTTACCATGGGCTTTAGGGTGCACACCGAGAGGGGCTGACCACGCCAGGCCTGCTGTCTACATAATGAAATCGCAGAGCCGAAATCTTGGATAGCCTACCTCCTCCTCCACGCCGACAAAGAATGTTTAGACGGATTTTATTTACTCAGCTGTCTAGGGTGTAGCACTCGAGGTAATAGCTCATAAAGACCAGGATAGAGCATACAGGGTACATACCATCGCATTTCTCCCTTTCTCCTCTTGCATCTGTCAGGCCAGCTCTTGCCGCAGCCCTCGCCTTCTGATGTGCAATAGCATACAGCCGCAGATCACAGTCGTCCCAATTCACTGATAATACTGATAAAACAACAACATGTGCGGTGAGGTAAATTATTTTAAATATCCGTCTCCCATGCCTGGTTTCACTTGTTCGGCATCACTGTTCTTCTTCGCAATTAAACACGCGGTTTGAGAAAATAAATATCCCGAATGACACAACAATCCGGTTTTTGTTCTTAAGAGAGTCTGTCTTCATGTGAAATTCAGGCGTTTTAAATCTGCTTTGCCGTCTTCTTCTCGGTTCACCACGTTGCTTTTTCAATAATTATTCTGTCCATTGTTGTGCCCACATAATGCTGGGCCGGTGGCGCACACGAGACAACGGTGAGTTTGTTGCAATCGCCGTGGTGTTTCGTCTCAAATATGCTTCTACTGCAACAGAAATTGTTCATGTCCTGATCAATTTAGGAGCAGATTGCGTGTGTGGAAGTGGTTATTCTGCCAGCTTTCCGATAATGGCGGCGGCCCTCCTCCCCGGACCTAGTTCTCCTCTTCTTTTCTTTGGGAAAAAGGAGCTGTGGAGACAGAGGCAGCGGAGAGAGGGACTCACCCAGCGGCGCCCTCACACAACTGCAGCAGCAGCAGCAGCAGCAGGTCTGCTCTCTCTCTCCCTCTCTCTCTCCCTCTCTGCTGCTGAGCTCACCACCACCACGATACTGCTGCCATTGCGGGAGAGTCATTTCTCCAAAGTGATCGATTCTCTCCGGTCATACCCTCACTTATTGCAAAACTTAAATTCTTTCAACACTTTTACCCCAAAACCTGTCTGTCTGACAACAGAAATTTGTTGATAATTTATTTACAAACTGAGGTTGTTTCCCTAACGACTTTTACTAAAAATGTTCAAAAAAATTAATGCTAACTCTACTGTTTAAGCTAACAAGCCTCATCAGGCCTTTTTGTAGTTGTAATAACAACTAGCCTGAAAACAGACGTCTAAATGTCATCCAGTGTTTGTTTCTCTCCTAATAGTTTCCATCAAGTTTGTCAGACAGCAATGAACTAGCAGCTAGGTACTATCATCACCTAGCTTAGCATGAAATTAAAGGAGGCAAAACATGGATCATTACAGCTATTTGTAATTTAAATTATTCTCATTTCTTAAAACATTTGATACCATTCAGGGTAAACAGACTTTACTATAATGCATCTGTAAATGTTTTTCTTATACACGTTTTTCCTCTTACATAGAGTATATGTTTCCCACACAAATTCACTTGTCAAAGGCTATGTGTTAATTATTTTAACAAACTGCTAGCTGTAGCCTAAGGCCTCTGAATCAATATGAAGCAAGCTTATGGGCATTTTTGATTGAAACAATAAAAAGTTCCCACTAGTTTCTAAGAAGAATATACACTGAATATTATATCAAGCAAATAAAAACTGATAAGAATTCAAAAGAGTAGCTATGTTCTCAAATCAAATACCATCACAGGAAATTAATATTATCACCTACATTTAGTAGTAGCATCAAAACAAAACATAGAACTGTTAGTGTCAATAGTTAGTGTCATTTTCAGTTTCAAAAAGAATCTGGGACTCTTTGGTTGTGATAAATTTGAAGGGTCTTGACTGGATCATTGGGAGCGAAAAAAAAAAAGCATGTCTGATACTTAAATAGTATTTACCTTTTTGGTCTTGGTCCCATGGCTTTTATCCCTTGGATGTTCAACTTTAAAGTAGAAAATGACACCCTCTTGGGTGGAATTTAATCATCTATTGAAAAATATATGATCAAGGGATAAAATTTGACTCTCAAGTTTATGTAACTTAGAATATTATAATAAACAGTTTGGATAAACGTATTGTTTGATTATTATTATTATTATTATTATTATTATTGGTCTGCCGGTGAAGCCCATGAAAAATCCCTTTTAACAATCAGACAAACAGAAGTAAATGAGATTACAGCATGAAAAAGGATTATGACAAATAGGGCCCGAAGCACAAACAGAGTAATTTCACTACAATAGAAATTGTATTTAAAACTGTTTTCATTCCTAGCAGCCCATCAGTTAACCTGTATATTTTCACAGTGCTGTCTATAGCGCTCAGCTCTTCCACCTTTGACAGAGGCTGGCATCCGTCACCAGCATCATATCTGATTACTTTGCGCAGACCATTAACTTCAGACTTGCCGCCTCCTGGCGGATTTATAGGCTATAAACCCCCTGAAATTTTCTATCAGCTTTTCAAGAAGGCTTATAACAATAACAGTTTTCACTTTCACTAAAATCTTCATGTTTTTTTCCTTTAGAGTGCTTCTACTGTGCTGTAATTATATCCATCTGGATTGAGCGGGTTCCCTGTGGGAGTTCATTTCGTCTGTGCTGCTGCTGGGAAAAGACAGTCAGCCTGGTGATGAATAGCTCAGTCTTCAAGCTTCACCTCTAGCTGTACAAGTAACTGGAATTGCAGCCATCAACAGACTGCTATCAGAGAAGGAGATGGTTAAAAGTCCCTCTGTTAAACCTAAGTGAAGGAAGACCAGGTAGGAGTGGTTGTGCAAACTGTATCTTTGCATGCTTTTTTACTTTTTGCTAAATATAATGTATGTCATTTTTTTTCTCTGTGTTTGCATATTCTACTTTTATATTTTGTAAGGTGCATAAATTTTTTTGTAATGTATGTGCATCATTTCAATTAGGCTTAAGTGATAGAGCAAAACATTCTGTAAGATGAGACAGAGCACACAAAACTCAGAGGAAAATTTAACATACAGAGAAAATTTCTGTCAATTTTTTATTGTATTTAACAGTGTTAAACTAAATTGGTTTGCGACTGGATGAAGACTCATGCAGCCAAATTCATATGTAGACATGATGTGAAAAGTTAATTGCAGTTCTCCCTTTCACATTAACAGATGCATATAAACCAGCAGAGTGTAATTGATAGTATCACCACTAGGCTGAGCTCTAAGCTTTCATACAGCCTTCACTGAAGTTGATCTCGTGATACTCACTTTCGTTTTTCCCTCAGTGATTATACTTTTGAGGTCAACTATTGGCGTGAAACCTCATCTTCATCCAGACTGTCCTAATTATAATCAGAGAAAACATAATGAATAATGGAATACCCCCCTTTCACAGAGAGCAGCTTCAGTTCTAGAAAATCCTATGTGTTTTCACTGCTTGCTGATTCACTGGGTTTTGTTTTACACCTTTATCAATTTCTAAAGTAGCCCTTGTGGTGTAACAAGGATCTGGGGTTGAGAGGCAGCAGAGGTGAGATCAGGGTGAAAGGGGCAACAGATGGGTGCTGAAATGGCTCAGCACAGATGGTCAGTAGGTGCAAAATGGCGTCTGTACCAAGGATATAATGACTACTAAGGAAGTTAAGCCATGTTCCCCAAATAAAACAGGAAACACATCCCTAGATTTTTAAGTACTTTGTAATAGCGCTATATTATAGAAACATTTAGCAATATGGGTGAGTTAAGTTTGCAAAAACAGGAAATAGAGTAAACGTTGAACTAATGCCATGAAGGCAAACATGGTGAGGTGAGAAACTTAGTACCTCAGATGACATCAACTATCCACAGTGTCATTTATTCCATTAAATAGATTTCTCCCTGTGTGTGAGAGACATACAGACAAAAGGAGGAAGGAAAAATTGTAAGAAAAAGTCGAACGAATCAAACTATTTTCCTCTTCACTCTGCTCTTAGAAGTCCTCATTCCTCTGTGAGTTATTGTTATTTTAATTGGAAAACCTCACGAGAATAAATGAGGAGGAATGATGTGACAAAACACTGCACATTCACCTAAGAAGGTTATGCAAGGATTACTTCAATTTCTGACTTCATATGTCAGATGTTCAGAATTAGTTTTGAGTCGTAATGAAATTATATGAAATTGAAGTCAGGCAGAATGTTGTGTCTGCTGGAAAAGATCATTTTTCAGTCTGAAATGTTTTGCTGAAGTGGATGTGGTGCCCGATGAGGTAGTGAGTAGTGAGTGTACTCATGAAAGGAGGGTAGTTTAGATCAAACAGCTCCGTCCTAAAAAAAAAAAAACACAGTGTTAAGAAATTAGATTTATCACTGCCAACACAGATGATCTTTTCTCCACTTTTAAAACCAACTGTTTAAAGCTGGTGAAGGTGCACTAAATGGAAATGTGCTTAAGAAAGTATTAGTTCACACAAGAGTAAACCTCAAATGACGCTGAACATCAGGAAACAGCTAGGAAGGAAATCCTTCTTACAGGAACTGCTAAACAAAGATAGGAACACTTATTGGAAAAAAATCTCAGCAGGAAAATATCACAAGAAGATATTTCACCAGCTGAGGTGATGGAGATGAACTCTACAGTAAAACTGTAGTTTCTATCTATCTATCATGATTTTATCAGCAGTGGGGTTTCCAGATGGTGAAATGTGTGATATGTGCAGAGTAGAGAAACCAGATGTGTAAGCAGAGTACCCTCAGGTTTCCACATGCATGTGGTTACACATGCTATGCCTTGGATGCCCTTCAAAAGTAAATCAGAAAGTGCTGCCAGCAAACTATCTGCCATATATTCTGTCTATGGAGCCGCTTTTCCAGAGGACTCTAAAAGAGTTAAAAGTCCACAATTAAATAACGAAAAATGCTAAAATATACCACCCTGAACATTTGATCAGAAAATATATTCTGAGAGAAATTTTTTAACAGCTGAATCAACCACTGGTAGTCTGCATTGATGTCGCTTGAATTTGTGTCTTCATAATCTTGGTTTAATGGAGCCAAACATGACCAACATGATTTTAAAGGGAGGTCAGCCTCCCTGTAGGTCAAGTTTAGGGACTTGAATTATCTTTGGTGTTAACCTTCAGAGTCCTAGCAGCACCTACCTGTCACTCACATCAGCTGCATCCTGGATAATGTTAAAGCCCTTAAATCACTTCAGATGATTTGTAAAAGTATCTGCTTCTGTAGATTTTTCATGAGTTGGCAAATAAGCTTTAGAAAGAAAGAGTGTTATTTGTATCTGTTTGTGCATGTTGATTTTAAGTGGTGTGGCCATTTTGAATTAGCGTCAGTTGAAAGTAAAAAACATAGACATGTTCTCGATTGAAAAGACCTTAACCAAAACTGTAGATCATGCTGGGCTGTGAGCATGTTAAATTCTGCGGTAAAAATAGGCACTTTGACATGAGTGTCAGTGGGGGTTCCTTGGCTTCTAGAGCCTGTCACAAGTGGACACTCGAGGTACTGCAACTTTTCTGAATGTTTCCACTTAGCAAAAACTGAGACTTACTTACAATGCCACACAGAGATTTAATATACAGTATATTTAAAATTGATCCTATTGATCCAGAAGCCGTTTCAGGAGCTAGCTTCTGGTCTGAAGGCTGGGCGTGGACACACTCAGCGTCTTTCAACATCAATTCCATCAAGAAAATTTAGTTTATTCATCAAATTTTGTTTTAAAAAGACCAAGACTAACCTAAACAGATGGCACAGTTTTTACACAATGACTTTATGCATTTGCAACGCATTTACCTCAAAGTTGTCTGAAACCAAAAATGGAGCGCACCTTGATGAAGTCAGAACAAATAAGCTTTTGTCCAGAATATTTCCGCTATGTATTGTTTGGCTTTGATGAGGAAGTACAAAATACGCGTTAATCTGCTAAACTAAATGACCAACTTTCATCTCATTGTGCTTGTTTATTTGGTTTTTGTGCTCAACACAACTGCTGGTGATAGATTATATCAGGATATAGTGTTGTGAATGGGGAACTTACAACTGGAGGGGAACTGATTAGAAATCATTTGTGAGGAAATAAAGTGATAGAAAAGTTCAAGAGACTTTTAGGCGGGCATGACAAGACTGCATACCGTTTTCTTTTTTAATTAAAGGTGAATGGCGCCAATTGCCACTGGCAGTGTAACTTCCACTATGCCAACAATGGGCTACAGTGGTGAGAGTAGCAGTTATGGAGACTTTCTCTTCATCATTTAAAACCCTGAGAGCTCCACAGACAGAGAAAAAAAGTCAGAGGTTTTCTCCATCTGGGTAACATTATTCAGATTCCACAGTGTTAGATATTTGATGATGCTGGCAAGGGAGAAAGGGTGAGGCGGGGATTCAGAGGGAGGGGAAATAGGGTGAGAGGACTGGCGGTATAACCAGAGGAGGGCGCTGTTCTCCCAGACGGTGTGTCCCTGACAGCACTCCCAAAATATTTCTACATGGGAGGGGGCAAAAAAGGAGAGGGATCTGTTTTTAAATGAACAAAGCACTTTTCTATGTGAAATTATCACTGTGTCTAAGTTTAAAATATCTACTGAGTGATATAGTGATGGTGGTGAAGTCTATTTCATCCACAGTGGAGGTGAGCCACAAGGAGACGGGCTGCCTTTCTGGTGAAACACTTCCATAACTCACATCCCATGTGAATCTGTCTCAGCTTGCGGGAGAAAAGGGAGGGAGTAAACTAAACAGGGAGGGTAGAAAAGAAAGAATGTACTGAGTTCTCATCATGTGATTTCTTTTTTTCTCTTTTTATATCACTGCACACTGATTACATGTTTGTAGACTAGAGCTCTTAGCAATTTTTTCCAAGCCCTCTTAGCTCTCTGTTTCTCCTTCTCTTTTTTTCAGGATCCAACAGCTTACTTTCCCCTACTTTTTTTTTCTTTCTGAATGACGTCTGCGCGAGGTTCCTGCCCTTGTTTTGTGCAGTACAGTTAAGAGGAAAAGAGAGGGGACTCACTGAGAGGCGTACGTTGACTTGAGCTGAGCGGTCATGGGGAGGATGAATTGAAGGTATAAACAAGAGGGACTGTTGGTGTTTGGGCCTAAGCGCTTATGCTTTGTCCTCACAGGAGAGGAGGAGGAAGGACCTGGAGAAAGAGACTGAAGCTAAGACAGAGTGAGAAAGTGACTGAAAAGAGGGGGAAGAGAAGAGAGGAGATTTCCTAAATCTGCGGCCTGGAGGCAAAGGTGGATGACAAGTTAAAAAAGTCTGCCTGACACGGGAGGAGGAGCAGCAGCCTGGGGGGACCATCAGTTTTGCTTTTTTTCTATACCAGCAACAACAACACAGGATGAGGTACCAAGGCAGGGTAAGATCCATGATGCTCTCTGTGCATATATGTGAAGTACACACACTACATCAGATTTAATCATGTGTACATTTACAGCTACTTCACAGTTAGACGTGAGATTCATTCTGCTGTAACGGAGAAAAGCGAAGCAGAACAATGAGTCACTTGAGTTTTGTTCATGCCTCTGTATGAGTCACTGTGTATTTTGGGGTTTGTAGAGGCTTTCACCCTAGAAGCCCTTAGAGTGTAAACTTGGTATTTTCCACCACATCCATTACTGGCACATCAATGGTAAAGAGCCAGCTGTGGTACCAGAGCAGCTCGCCCTGGGACAGAGTGGTGGGGCATGCCTTATAAGGAAGACAATCCCAATGTAGTCGGCCCAGCACAGCTTAGTCATGGGGCCTGGAGCCAAGTCCCACTTTGTGGTTAGAGTCCTCACTGGGTGTCACTGCTGCTACACCTAAAAAACCTGCAGTTATTAGTGAAGCTGCCACACACCCAGGGTCAAATTCCCCATTAAGCACTGAAGGACTCTGTAGAGCCTGTCTGTTAAATCAGACTCTCACTTCTCTGAGAACCAAGCCTCAGGTCAGTCCTCTAAAAACAAAGCTGCAAGGATTATACTGAATCTATCCAAAACATGGAGCCCCAGAGCTACCTCCACTACCAGGGTCTCCACAAAGGTGGAGCACATCCTTGAAGATTTCCTCGAACACACTGTTTCCAAGTTTTGAGAGTTTCTTTTTGAAGGAAAGTGATTCCTCTCCACATGTTATGGTAATAAAACTCCTAAGGTTATGAAAAATGCAACATGTGACCGCTGAAGACAATGAAAACAGTGTCTGCAGTGTTTCAAAGTTGTTTTTGGTTCCTTAAGAGGACACATTAAATGCTGGCTCTGTTAGGGTAAAAAGGAAGAAACAAGTCAGCACGGCAAGACTACGAAACAAGTTTGTGTTTTTATTGTTACCATGGCAGCTGCTTCACATCTCTGTAACCACACAGCACAGCACAGATAAACACAGAAGGTCTAGAATCAGTCAAAGACAAAATGATATCCTCATGCCAATAAAGTCAAAGCTTGGTATTGTAGGTCAGGGTCTGCAGCTACGAAAAGTTGATGTGTATGCTGCACACATGGCCATGTTTTCTGGATGTCTTTGTGTTATTTAAGTATTTGGATTTAGCAAGAAATTAATCTGTATCCTTTCTCCATACACTGATCTGCCATGACACTATGACACCTGCTTGTTTAGATCCACCCTCCGTTCCGGTCAGGACCAAAACAGCCCTGACCTGATAAAATATGGACTCCACACTGGCCTATGAAAGTGTGCTGTGGTATCCAGCACTAGTACAATAATAGCAGGTCCTTTAAGTCTTGGAAGATGTGAGATGGGGACTCTATGGAAAGACATGGCAGTCCAGCACATCCCACAGATAGAAGAAGATCTTGTCCGAACATAAGGCAAGCGCTAAAATAACTTTCGTAGATGTAGCCATCTTGTTTCAGGCCTTCGATTTTGCTTTTTTCCAACTTGGTAACTGAAACGCTGGGAACTTGGGTGTGACGTCATTTTCAGCTCCAACATCTGACTTCCGAGGTAACTCGAACACAGCATCAAGACACCTTGAGTGCACAACTTGGACTCATGGTTGTGCTACTCTTTCATTGCTTCAGTCCAGTTGTGATGAAACCATTGAAGGAGCTGTCGGTGGTAGACCAGGGTCAGTATGGACACTATGACCAGTGTGCAATAACTGTGACACAATGTGTGTTTTTGTAACACCAGTCACTTGACCTCCAGTAGCTCTTTTTTTTCGGACCCTGTTGCCAGTTTCTTCTGAGGACACCCCACAAGAGATGCAGTTTTGGAGATTTTTTTGTTCCAGTTGTCCCACCGTCAGAGTTTGGATCTTGTCAAAGAGACTTATCCTTATGCTTGTCCATTTTTGCTACTTACAGCGCATCAACCCACTGACGGGTGCCACCACAGACAGAAAATCAGAGTTGTTTACTTCATGTGTCAGAGGTCATAATGTCACAGCTGGTCTGTGTATGATCCACATTTTATCTAGTACGTAAAATATCACCTGACTTACCTACTTTCTAGTTTTGCACCTCTTCCTGCAAGGTGTCAAAAATGGAAGAATTCTTGATAACTTGTTGTGCAAAAAAGAGAACATACTCTCTGTGTTTTATGTCAAAACATGCACAGCAAAAAAGCATAGAGGCATTCAGTAGTTTCTGCTGATATCCCGTCCCAAGCCTGACCCCGGCATTCCTGAGCTGTATCCTTTGGAAAATCTGACTGTGGACTGTAATTACTATCCGAGGGAAACCCACCTGCAGGAGTGGGAGAACAATACACCAAGGTGAAGCAGAGAGGAGGGGCAGTAGTGGAAGCGTCCTCTGACTTTCCTTTGCTCCAGCTTCTTGGCTGTCTTCCACTGTTGTCCCCTTGTTTTTTTAAGCATTTTCCTGCTTCAGAGATAATGACCTTTTACCGGTATTAAACAGCCAAATGAGTCCCTCGAGAGGTTCGCCTTCAAGAACAACAGAAGTTCTGTAGAAGGCTAGCCCAATTGTTCCACTTTCTGCTTGTTTTTTTTAGACAAAAAAGACAACAGGGCTTCTGTCATAAATGAATCTGTGGTATTGATGATAAAGAGCAGCTGCTTTGGCATGTGTTGTCAGCATCGTTGATGCGCTGTATCAGTATCCTGATATTTTATCATCTTGTTGCACACTGTGATTTAGGTTATGTGAGTACAATCTGACTTTAGGGCATATCTGAGTATTTCACTCAGCACACTGTTAATTATTTCCTGTCTGCACCTTCAAGTCTGCAGTCACACTCAGGTTTACATGTGCACACACTTTCCTAGTAACGCTGGTTGATCCCGGCTGACGATAAAGAGCTGTGTGTACTGTTCATACATCATGATACTCTGTCTCTCTGCTGGGTTATAAAGGAGTCTATCCGGTCTGTTTATGATTGAGATTCCTGAAATGTCTTCACTGTTTAGTCTTGGCTCTGGTGTAACTTTCCTCCTCCGTATATTTACATAGTGTTGTTTTGGTGATGTGGTTATTAAGTCTTGAGGCACTAGTTTTCTTTTCATAAATTAATTCTCTGTTATGAAATTTTAGTGGCAGTTATTGTGACACCAAAAAACCAGATGTTCACTTTTTCAGAAGTGGGTGACTTAATCACGTATGAATGGGGAAAAGGGCCTATAGTGCCCCCTGCTGGTATGATTGTAATTATATAAAATGTCAGTTTAGTGTTATTGAGAGAAGCAGGTGCTGTTATTCTGTATTTCTGTAACATTTCTCTGGCTCTCTCCCCACAGGAGGTGGACATTGAGGGAAGGGTGCGCCTGGTGATGGAGAGCGCCCTGACTGCGCGGGACAGGGTGGGGGTGCAGGACTTTGTCTTGCTTGAAAACTACAACAGTGAGGCAACCTTTATTGAGAACCTGAGGAGGCGTTTCAGAGAAAACCTCATTTATGTAAGACTGCCAGTTTTTATTCACACACTCGAAAAACATCTCAGCTGGTGTGGTGAAACATATTTCAATGTGTTCTAATGTGTTTGGCTCAGACATACATTGGCTCAGTGTTGGTGTCGGTGAACCCTTACAAAGATCTGGAGATTTACTCCAAGACGCAGATGGAGCGCTACAGAGGGGTCAGCTTTTACGAGATATCACCTCACATGTGAGTCACTTTATGTTACATTTTTTTAATACATTCATATATACATTTCATTGAGAGCATTTAATATTATGTGTAACCAGTTTATAAGAGGATAACTCTTAAATTCTATTTGATCACAGGGAATTTGCTTAATGGCTGGGCAATTGAGCGACCAGTAAACTCTTAAAATCGATTCTAAATCACACAGGGGGTCAGTGGGAGGAAGCAGGGATAGGCGCGATGTGATGTTGTCTGTTAAAACTAGTGAGGGCAGTTGAAAGAAAACATCAGTTTTTGTAATGTTTAATCTTAAATTTCATCTGGAGTGTTGCACAGCTCAATATATGTGTGGAAAAACAATGCATAAATAAGGATACATAACAAAAAGATTAGGTAACACTTTATTCGACACCTATCTCTATAACGCATTATAAATATATGTATAATGCGTTATAATCATGTTATATCACTGTGTAACTATAGTTATAAACACTCATAAATGATCTTAATGCTTTATAGCAGAAATCATAACACATTATAATACCTGACCTTGTAAGTCATGATAAAATGCTTCATAATGTGTTATGATTATTGCTATAAAACATTATGATCATTTATGAGTGTTTAGAACTATAGTTATACAGTGCTGTACCATGATTATGATGCATTATAAATTGCATTATAAATATATTTTTAATGCATTATAGAGATAGGCGTCAAATTAAGTGTTACCAAAGATTAGTATCAATTTATCCTCCAATTTCATTTGGGAAAGAAAATATATCAGTATTGTATATTTTCCAGATTTACTGCTTTCACCTCCATTATTTGTCTTACATAATTTATGAGGTGGTTATGAAATAAGGTAATTGACTTCAATGATTGATTTATTGCATCATAAAAAATATGAGAAACCTGTTACCAGTTTAATAGATCAGCTATTACTGCAAATCAAAGCACAGTTTCTGTTGCGTTTTAATGATGTTTTGAGCCACTATTTTTCAGTGTGTGTGGCTTTTGTGTTGTTCTTTAGCTATGCACTGTCAGACAACACTTATCGAGCCATGCGCACAGAGAGGAAGGACCAGTGTATTCTTATATCGGGTGAGAGTGGAGCAGGTAAGACAGAGGCCTCCAAGAAGATCCTCCTCTACTACGCTGTTACCTGTCCGACCAATGACCGCATGGCTGCTCTTGGTGACCACCTACTGCAGTCCAACCCAGTTCTGGAGGTATTCAACCATATGCCTTTTAAAGTTAATAGTTATTGTCCCAATAAAAGCACAGTAAATATATTCAACTCTTGCATTCTTTTTTTACTTGTTCATCCTGATTCCCCTGCCAACTTACTGACACTGTTTTTCCTGCTTTGTTAAGGCATTTGGTAACGCAAAAACACTGAAGAATGACAACTCCAGCCGCTTTGGGAAATACATGGACATCCAGTTTGACTTTAGGGTAAACATTTTTTAAAGTTCTGTATATTGAAGCTGAAACATTCAAACCAACACAGTGTTGAACCTGCTTTTCACTGTGCTTCTGCCCTTGTTGTTTTTCTAATACCTCTCCTAGGGGACACCAGTGGGCAGTCACATCATGAACTTCCTGCTGGAGAAAACACGAGTCGTGTACCAGAACCAAGGTGAGAGAAACTTCCACATCTTTTATCAGCTCCTGGACGGAGGAGACGACGACCTGCTCAGAAGACTCGACCTGGACAGAAACCCTCAGAACTACGACTATCTGGTCAAGGTCTGTGTGGGGTTCAAGTTTTAATGAAATATTGATCTTTGAACTGTTAATAATATAGCTTGTTGAGCATTAAAATTATCTTTTTAATAGGGCAACTGCCCCAGACTCAGCTCTGTCAGTGACAAGAACAATTGGAAAACAGTGATGAAGGCCCTGTCTGTCTTCGGCTTCACAGAGGAGGAAGTGCAGGTCAGTAACACGGCATATTATAAGTTCTGTTTTCTTTCCCTCAGGATACAAGCATTATTGTATTTTGTTGTTTATGTTCAGTGTTATAGAACTGAAATGAGTTTTCCCTTTAGTTCTCATTCTGTGTTCACAAGTATATTTCTGTGGCTTTCTTGATTATGCTATTTAGTTACAACAAACCATTAGTTTATCAATGTAGTTGTGATCTGTGTTTCCTCTGTCCATCCACAGATATTGCTGAACATCATTGCTGGTGTTCTCCACTTGGGCAACATTCAGTTCGGGGAAGGGGAAGACGGAGAAGCTTATATCACCACTGAGACTCGCTTGAACCATCTTGCAGAGGTCAGAACAATCCCAATAGTATATTTGGATGTTTAGATATCCGCAAAAACAAGCAAATCTGAGCACAGATGTGTCGTTGTTTTGCAGCTGCTTGGTATTGATAGCTCAGCCCTCGGGGAGGCACTCACTCACAAGAAACTCACTGCCAAAGGAGAGGAGGTGATGGCCTCAGTGTCCCTGTTCCTCATGCATTATGTTGTTTGTTGTGTAAGAAGACATGAAATGACTTTATGCCTGCTTGTTTGTTTGCACTACAGATGATCAGCCCTCTAAATTTTGAGCAGGCAGTGTCTGCCCGTGATGCCTTGGCCAAGTCCATGTATGGACGGACCTTCTCTTGGCTGGTGCAGAAGATCAACCAATCACTGGCTCCAAAGGTGCAGCAGCATTGTTACAGAAAATTTCATTACGGTCTTTATTTCTGCTGTGTTTTAATACTGTCTTAATGTCTGCAGGATGAAATCTACCACAGCAACAAAGGCTCCTCAGTCATTGGGCTTCTGGACATCTACGGCTTTGAGGTTCTTCAACACAACAGGTATAAATTTGATTGATTTTTCCTCTTAATTTTAGATCTTTCTTTGCACTTCATCAGTATCTGTAGTGCAGGGAACTGGACTGACTTCAGTTCTCTCCCTCTTGTGTTGTAAGTTTTGAGCAATTCTGTATCAACTACTGCAACGAGAAGCTCCAGCAGCTGTTCATTGAACTCACTCTGAGGTCTGAGCAGGAGGAGTATGAGACAGAGGGAATTGCAGTGAGTCACTTTCTGGTTGAGATTCAAATCCGTGAGATCAATTACATATTGATAGGCGTATGTCACCTCTAACAGGACATAGTTCTTCAAATGTTCCCCTCTTTTTCCAGTGGGAGCCGGTGCAATACTTTGACAACAAGATCATTTGTGACCTGATAGAAGAGAAGCACAAAGGCATCATCTCTATCCTGGTACGCATGACAACTCCATGACATGACATGTTGTCTTACACCTTGTTACTGTGAGTGAAGTGAACCAGTGCGACTTTTCTCTCAGGATGAGGAGTGTCTTAGACCTGGAGAAACCTGCGATGTCTCCTTTTTGGAGAAACTGGAGGATACACTGGGTGGCCATCCCCATTTTGTCACGTATGAGCCATTTGATATCACTTTTTTCAACTTACAGTACAGTGGACTCTTTAAGTTTTATCTTCTTACATCTCCATGTGTTTTTGTTTTCAGTCACAAGTTGGCAAATGGAAAAACTCGCAGGGTCCTGAGCAGGGAAGAATTCAGACTGCTGCATTATGCTGGAGAGGTCAACTACAATGTCACTGGTAACCAATATTTCATGAATAAATCAGTCAGATTGCTTTTAAATATGTGCATTTATTCCCTTCTAGCTGGCTCATCAAAGAGTGGCCTACAACATACTGATTTCTTGATGACAAAATATCCTGTTTTTATTCTCTGACTCAGGCTTCCTGGACAAGAACAACAAATGGCTGAACAGGAACCCAAAAGAGGTGAGAACTCTGAAATTATGAAAATAGGACCTCATAACCACCTTTGTAAACCTTGTGATGTCTGCCTTTACCTTTAAGGAGGGCGAGGGCGTGTGATGTTGACATGTGGTAATGTGGTTTGGTCTCTGTCAGGTCATGTGTCAGTCAGAAAACCCGATACTGCGGCACTGCTTCCGCAGAAAGGAAGTGATAGACCAGAAACGCCCAGTGACGGTGAGAGCTCTCTCTCGCTCCCATTTTTACTCTCCCTCTTTGCAAGCACACAAATTTCAGAGGATTTCCCACAGTGTCCCACAGTGTTATGTTTCTTTCCCCGTGTTTTTTCTAGGCTGCCACTCAGTTTAAAACCAGCCTGATGAAACTTAAGGAAATTCTTATGTCCAAAGAGCCGTCCTATGTCCGCTGTATCAAACCTAATGATGCGAAGCAGCCAGGTACATGAAAACATCATGAGATGTACATGGTTGTTTATTTTGATGTTGGTAGTTTCAATTAAAAAGTGTTGAAATATGGATTGAAACATAGATATCTATGCTTTAATGCCTACATGGTAAAAGAAAATAACCTCCTGATCAATAAGTATAATAATATAATACGTAAATTGTTATGATATTGTCAGTATTTGGTCACCACCTGTTTCATGATATGAATGATTTTGATCTGCTCTATTAAAAATGCTCTGCAGTTTGACTGAAAGTGACAATAACTGTCTTGGGAGCATTTCAGTGGTAATTAGACTGTACTAATAAAGGGCTTGGTGCTTTCCAAACCAGTCACACACATTCACACACTGCTGGTCATGCCACTCAAAGATTTGGATTGGTGACTTGTCTTTTATCTGTAAACATTTGGCAATACTTGATGTTAAGGTCCTTTTAATAAGCACAAATAGCTTGTTGATAAGCCACCTACAAGATCTGTTATGATGTTTTTAATCATCCTGAAGTATTAATAAGGGTTTGTAAAAGCATAATGACCTGAAGACTTAGCAAGAAAGATAAACATCTAATTCAATTTTAAAAGTTGTGTACACCATGATTGGTATTCAGGACCGTTGCATAAAGTATTACTAACCGTTTTACTGTTTCTATTATGGTTTAGTTCCCACCATATGAGTTTTGCTGATCGCCAGTGGATTTGATCTCTTTCTGCAGATAGGTTTGATGAAGTCCTGGTCAGACACCAGGTGAAGTATCTGGGCCTGATGGAAAACCTGAGAGTCAGAAGAGCTGGCTTTGCCTATCGGCGTCGCTTTGAGGCCTTCTTGCAGAGGTGACTCACCTTTCCGATGAACGCGTTCAAGCCTCAATCACTATGTATTCTCTGTTCTTTGTTTCGTCTTCTCTCATTATAATTATGCACAAATAACCTTAGGTACAAACCTCTGTGTCCTGAGACGTGGCCTAATTGGCACGGCAGACTAGCTGATGGTGTCTCAACACTGGTCAACCACCTGGGCTACAAGGAAGAGGAGTACAAACTGGGCAGGTGATGTGCTGTTGGAGAGTGTGTGAATGTATGGAGAGTTTGGTAGTGGTGCCCTGTGGACAGCTCAGTATGAAAAAAAGTTGATCATGACATTCTCATCATAAGGAAATGAACAACAGTCTTGACCACAAATTTCTGTGCCTGATGTTTACAGGTCGAAAATCTTCATCCGCTTCCCCAAAACTCTCTTCACCACTGAAGATGCACTTGAAGCAAAAAAGCCGGACATAGGTGAGCAGCGATAGTGGTTTTTTTTTTTTTTTTGTATTTTGTACATCTATGTCATGAGACAGATGAAGTGCAGACAGTCAAAAAAAAGTGCTGGCATGTTCTTCGACTATTATGATTTATTATATTAATCTAGAAAAAATGTTGCCAAAAATGTATATATAATTTAATGACTGTATGTTAGTGTGCGTTTTTACTTTGAACTCAAAATGACGAAACATAAAACAAATGAGACCCCAAATCGTATATCACTGATGTTGTACAAATCATTTGTACCCACGCACAAATTAATTTGCTAAAGCATAAATCCACCTGAAGTTTCTTTCTGCATGTTCCAGCTTTGACCCTGCAAACATCATGGAGAGGCTACAGGGAGAGAGCAAAGTACCAGCGCATCAGGAATGCAGGTCAGAGCAACTCCCACCGATGACTCCCTCGCAGTTTGTTTGTAGATTTCATATCATTGTGTATTTGAATTCTGCTTTTTTAAACGAACATCAATGACGGGTTTTTTTCAGGTTGAGCTTCCTTTGTTATTATTTTCCATGCTCATTTGTCTAGTCTTAAACTATCTGTTTCATCGTGTACTAAACCTTGGGATGTTCTTTTTTCTGAGCACAAAAGATCTCTCTGTGTTGACATATATGCATGTATTTTGTATGTACAGTGATAGTGATCCAGTCTGCGTGGCGAGGGATGAAAGCACGCAGGAGGGCCAGGAGGCGGCGAGAGGCTGCTGAGAGAATCCGCAGGTGAAGTTAGAAACTATTCGCCTGCATTTCTCAGCTATGTTGTTCACTATAAAGTATTTGTACATCATGTAAATTTGTATTTTTTGTTCAGGTTCATCAAAGGCTTCATCCACCGACACGAGGAGTACGGTCCAGAGAATGACTATTTCCTGGATCATATACGCTACTCATTCCTCAAAAACCTACGTAACAACCTGCCTGAAAGTGTGTTGGACAAAAGCTGGCCAACACCTCCTCCTCTACTCACCGAGGCATGTACAGTACAACCTATAAACACAGATCCTGACTGATACTGTGCAGACATAATCCAAAAGAGTGAATTCTTCAAATCTCAAGCTGTAGATTTACTGATACAAAGTCGGCTTTGTCTGTTTCAGGCTTCTGAGCACCTGCGTATGCTGCACATGAGGAACATGGTCATGAAGTACTGCAGGAGGGTCCAGCCTGAATGGAAGAAGCAGGTAAGTTGACAACAGAAAACATGGCTTTGATTCCTCTTTTAAATATGAATGAATATGCTAATGTGTTTTAATTTTGCTCAATATTCCTCCTTTACTTTAGATGACGCAGAAAGTTATAGCAAGTGAGATCTTCAAGGATCAGAAAGACAGCTACCCTGAAAGTGTCGGAAGGCTGTTTTTGGACTCCAGGCTGGGTACATGTCGACGCACGCATTCATTACATCTGTACATTCCTAAAACCCGACAGAAGATATAGCTAAACATAAAAAATTTACAGAGATTTTCTTTTTATCTGACACAGAACGAGAGCAGATCAACCTGAAAGTCATCCAGACCCTCGGCAATGACAAAGTGCAGGTGGGACAGGTTTATTTTTTTTAATGTGATATTGAAAACAAGATGCTTGAAAACCGTTCAGCTGCCTCACAGTAACATTTCTGTCTTGTCAGTACGGTGTTTCAGTCATCAAACATGACAGGAGGGGCTACAAGCCACACCCTCGCCAGCTGCTCCTCACAAACACCTATGCTGTGCTGGTGGACAGGACCAAGATCAAACAGAAGATCGACTATTCAGCTCTGAGAGGTAAAAATTAGTGTTGTATGGAGAAGTTTTAGAGTCTTAATTAAGTTATCAGATGATTTCCCTCACTATACGACTGCTTCAGGGCTATTTCATGATTGTTACTTTTATTGCAAAGAAGGAAAACTTGCAGAGGCTTTTCAGTTTTCAAATACCTTCATAAAGTGCAAATACTGAGAATATTTCCACTCATTGTTATCTAGTTTTTTATTATTATTATTATATCAATTCTTGTCTGGTTTCAAGTCCTTCAACATTTAATGTTTTATGTGCTTGTATTCAACCAGTAAACCTTTTTACTATTTCACTCCTTTAGGACATTTTTTTTCTTCATACTTTTTTGCAATTTTCACTTAAAAAAAAAAAACTTTTTACCATTGAAACCAAATGGGGAAAACTCTTATACCCTCAGAATAATTTTACCTGCAAACTCTCTTTTGCTTTAAATGTCCACAATCTTTCAACCATCAATGTTGTATTAATATGTTTTATGTCTTCTATAGTTTTTTTTTCATATTTCAACTCATTTTCAGCTATTTATATAGTTTTTTCACACTTTCTATGTTCAGATATTTTCCTCAGTTTTTCACACTTTCTACATTCATACAGCTTCCTCTTCTTCATTTTTTTCCACAGTTTCTACAGTCATACAACGTAGTCTTCTTCTACTCCACCTCTTCAACGGCTTTTAAATTCATACTTTTCTCCTTTTCAAGCAGGTTTTCATGGATTTTTCGGCTTTCAGCATTTCCATGCATTTTCTGCAAGGAAATGCAACTTTTGTTGTTTTATTTTGACCTGCAAATTCAGAATACTTAGATTACTCTGTGCCCTCTTCATGTACTTCTGCAGGAATATCCTCAGTAACCTGGTTTTATTTGCTTTACATACTTTTCACTAGCTTCTCAAAAAGGGAAACTTTTTTTTCTGACAGGAGAGGGTGATGTTGTGCTGAACTGAAAGCTGAAATTACTAAATCATAGTTTTTATTCACTGGTCATGGTGACTGTTTTCATTTCTGGCAGGCATACTCTTAGCTGTTATTCTCTTCAAACAGGAATCTCTGTGAGCTCTCTGAGTGATGGGATGTTCGTTATCCACATGCCCAATGAGGACAATAAGCAGAAGGTATGGTTGCATGAAACAGTTATGACTTTAAATTGGTGCCTGATGGTGTGACTCCTCTAAAAGAAGCAGTGTGTCTCTCAGGGTGATCTGGTGCTGCACTGTAACCACGTGATCGAACTGGTGACCAAACTCTCCATGATGGCCAGCAAGGTCAACTATGTCAACGTCAACCCGGGCAGGTGAGGCGTGTTACAGCACTCTTCTGTTGTGAGCATTACATACCGACCAAACAGGACTCATCTTTAGTTTGTCTGTCTTTGTTACCCTTTCTGTTGCGTACAGTATTAAGTTTGCAGTTTCTCGAGGCAAAGAGGGCATCATTGATTTTGTTCGCGGATCAGAGCTCAAGGTGACTAAAGGCAAGCGGGGACATCTGCTAGTGGTGAGTCAGAGTCAGAGCCTGGTCTGATGTCATGTGTGGTGCCTGAAGGGAGGAAGGGGAATTTTTTCTGATTAAAAACATCCGGGCAGCTGACTTAATTACATGTGAATTCACTCTGCAGACGGCTCCCCGCATCAACGACACATGAAGAAACAGAAAACTGCTACCAGACGAACAGTAAATGGACGACATCCTGAGCACAATCAAAATACCCAACAGAAGGAGGATCCCTTTTCGATTCCTGTTTATTCTCTCTCTAACAATAACACATTCTGTGCTGCATTAATTCCTGCTACTTTTGTAAGGATCTGAAAATCACAACATGAAGTCGCCACCCTTTTTGATGCTTCAAGTCTTTATTGTCAGTCATACAAATATGTTTCAATATATCAAATATAAAAAGATTCAAATGTAAACCACTTAATCTCTGTGTTGTGAGAGAAATAAAACAAACCACTTTAAAATAAATAGAAGTTAATAAATATTAATAAATAGCAAATACATATTGGGAAAGTCCTGTAGATAAGGGTGTGGGGGAATAACCACATGTTGGGAAGTGTTCTGTCTGCTCTGGGAGCTTATTGCTAACTTACAGTTAGAGGTAAGACAGAAACTCTGGGAAATACCCAAGAAAGCCCTGAAACATACAAACATCTTAAAAAAGCTTAAACTGTCACTCCATCTTAAGAGTTACCAACAGCACTGAAAAAATGACTAAAGTTATCACAGTTACTCCAGTTTTCTTCACTTTAGCTCTCTCTCTCCTGTATTTGTGAGTGTGTGTGTGTGTGTGTGTGCTGTCAAGATCTTAAGATCTCTGTGCTGAGTCATCAGTGGGTTTTTGAAGCCAGCAGGAGGAAGTTTCTTGCCAGCTTGGTGAGGTAGAGGTCGAGATCCCTCAGAATGATGTAACCCTCCACTCGGCTGTCCCACTCAGTGCTGAAGTTGGTCTCTGGGTCTACATGAGAGGAAGAGGTGGAGTTCCTCCAAGAGCTGCTTATGTTACTCATCTGATGAAGAAAGCAAAACAGTTTTTAATCAGATAGAAGAGTCACTTCCTGTGGAGTCTTTTTATGGGCTAAAAGGGGACCAAACAGACAGAACGAATTTAGTGGTTACCTGACTGCTGACATGGAGCATCAGGTCTCTCAGGTCCAGCTGAATGTATCCAATTCTCTTAGGCAAAGTGTTGTGGGTCATCCGCCCCACCAGCCTCTCTTTTTCCTCCTTCTCCAGCTGTTTTCTCTTTCCCTCCAGCATCGACCAGTAGGTACGCAGGTCCCTGAAAGATGCATGCAGTCGATCCCAGTCCTAAACACACGAGACAGTAGCCACATGATTACATGACCAAAGAAGTTGCACAATTCTCCGCAAGAGCTCAAGGTTCAAAAAGGGGAAATCCACTCAAATTTTTACAAGATTTACAGTGCATTCTGCAAGAGCTAACTTTCTGTAGATGTCATCATGTTTCTATTTATCCATATCACAATGGGAAGAGGAGACTGAAACCAAGGCTTGAAATTCTATGAAAAGTTTTTGTGATTTTCTTTGACATTGTTATGAAACAGTCATGCAGGAACTAACCGTCAGATTGAGCCAGCTGTGGAAATCTGTAGAAAGTAATGGCAGGCCCTTCAACTGCCGGTTTCTGTCCTCAAAATGCTTGTTCCACCACTGCTCCTCTTTCTATGAAAATAAACAATAAATATGACCTATTAAAGATAGTGCTGGAGGTGCACAGATGTAGGAGAACAGGGGGTTGTCTGGAGCACTCACATATCTCTTCTGCAGCTGCTGGACTGCAGTCCGGACGGTCACAGTGAGGTGGAAAGAGTTGCTGTATATGTTCTGCTGCTGGAGGACAGGAGGTGGAGCAGAGGACTCCACCAGATTCAACGTGCAACACAGGAGGAGGAGAGCTTGATACCAAAGAGCCATCTGAGACAAGAGAGAAGATAATCATTTCATGGGATCTTATTGAAACTCAACCATCTCATCATCATCTTACAGAAAATCTATGAATACTTCTGGAAGAAAGTTCTCCAGACGGCATCCCCATGCATGCTCTCTTTCAGAAACAGTTTGGCACATGCGTTGAGATATAAGCCTCTATATATACAAGTATCCTTTCTTTGACTTTGCAGTGTTTCCCTGTAAAATATCTGGGCAATGTCTTAAGTCACTCCACCACAGATGACAGATTTTGCTTCACCACACAACACAACAGTAACACAAAAGCAGTGCTAACAAGAAATCCAAATATAATGTGTCCAGTAAATATGTCATGTTTATTCACCACTATAATAAGACTGTACTCTGCGACTGTCTGTTTCTCCGCAAGTAACTTACTCTAAAATAAAATTTAAAAAACATTTGTATACAAAGCCATAAATTAAAATTCAGTCCCTAAGTTTCCCTCTTTAGGCTAACATTCTTCAACCACCAGGCTCGTGTGTAAAAAGCTTCTTAATTTGAGATGCTCTTACCTTAGAGGAGCAGTGAACTCTTAGCAAGGGAGCTTCATGCTTTAGTGAGGCTCACTTACACTTTATATAACTCTCATGTTATGCTTTCAGTTTTACAATAGCAGGAGTTTCTTTTCTTTCCTCCCACCTGTTCTCTCTCTCTCTCTCTCTCTCTCTGTTTCAAAGATGATCTTGTGGTTTCAAATATGACTCAGGCAGAAGTGAGTAAGGCACACGGTAAAAGAACCCTGATAAAAGTTTTTCTTGCTTCAAGTTTTCTCCCTTAACAGGCATGTCAGGAGTGG